>OX103979.1:75318946-75530750 GCA_944470395.2 Schistosoma turkestanicum | reverse complement strand
AAAGAATTCCGTTGACAGTTCGCCATAAGCTCTCACTCGACCAGTGGTGTTCGAGTAGAGAGCTTGTATAAGATTAATGTACTTCTTTGGTACACATTTCAACGATAGACACTGCCACATAACCTCACGATCAACACAGTCAACAGGTTTCTAATGGTTGATCTAAAAATGAGTCACGGTGCTCTGATGTTTATAAGGTTCGACAATCAACTTCTAAGTACTAATGCAACGTATAAATGAAGATATCAAGTACAGATAGAATATATACATATATATACTCTGTTTGTGCGACAGCGGTACTACAAAACCAAATACGGATTTAGTTGGATGAGTTCATTTCAAGCAATCATTCATGCAGACAGACATGAGAATGAAAAAAAAGCGTATAAGCGAAGTGAAGAAATAAAGCGAACCGACTCAGTGAGATAAAGCATCGTTAAGTATTTATAGTCAGACAAAATAAGCAAAGTGAGCTATGCACGTATACAATACTCGAATAAAAACAATCAAGGATATAAGCGAATTAATGACTTATGTCATGTTTTTGGTTATCGAACTTTTGATCTACTCCTTGAGCCTAACATTTTGATACTTGTAACATATTTTTCATAGACCATTCTTCATGATCACCAAATCCAGTTCGAAACTGCGGTTAGGAAATAATGTGTAGAAAATGTTGGCGCCAGAAATAGTACATCTCACTTTCTCCTACCCACTTCTGGTGCTTGATCTAATCGATCTGGTTAGTGCTGATACACAATACCCAGAGAACGACTGACAACAAGTCGTATGTAACTAACCTACAAAAGTTGTTCCTTGATTCCTATGCTCTCTCCTATAGGTGTCGAAAAAATCACTACGACCTCAATTTCTTATTCATGTCTCAATTTCAAAAAAAAATATCCTTCTTCGCAATAGAAGTAACTAGTGAATGACAATAGTTGCCTGTCTACTTTCCAACATCTTGCATGCATATCCTACCGTACCTGATGACTGATATATCAAAGCATTTACTGTACTGACTCAGTGGTAATAGATTTTTTTCTGAAGAGATATTAATTCAGTTTCAGTCTAATTTCTATTGATTACTATTTTCAAGGGTTCTATTGTACGTGGTATTTTCTGGTTTGATGTTATTTACAAACTTTTATGTACTTTCTTACGCCTGTCATTTTAATGGAGCGTAGGCCACTGACTAGCGAATTATTTTTCCGGTTAGCTTTTTTGACGAGTTAGATTTCTGGGAAATGGGTTTGCTAATCCCATCCATGCCCAACGTTTCTTCTTTCACTGGGCTTGGGACCAGCAGTAACCCCAGAAGGGCTCCAATGTACTGTTTTCTTACATACTTACGCCTGTTATCCCCAACGTAGCATAGGCCGCCGACCAATTTTCTCCAACCAATTCTATCCTGGGCTTCAATTTCCAGTTCTGTCCGATTTTTGTTCATTCTTGTCATGTCACTAAACAAAATATGAATACTTTCATTTTCGAAATCGTTTTCTTGATAACAGTTGGAAATGGGTATGTCAGATCAATAGTTGAAGTGGTGAAACTTCATCAGTTGAGGTGGTTGTGACATTTATTACGTTTGCCGAACCACCGACTGCCTCGACGAGCTTTGTTTTGTGATGTAGGAGTAGGTTGAAAGAAAGCTAGGGGCGGCCAAACGAAAACATGACACGAATCCATGAAATCACTGACAAGTGAACTGAGTCATGTTGGTAGATGTAAGCTGGATACCTGGTTGGGGTCCGCGAGACGAAAGTCACCTTGAACGACATGGCTCAGAATCGTTTGCAATGGCGCGAGTGCATCCATTCGTTGAGCTCTTCTGGATTCGTCAGCACCTCTACCTTTGTCTTTCTAACCTTATCTCACTGAATTATACTTTTTGAATCATATCTTCAAACCCAATTCTTCTTCATTACCATTAATACCTCTACTATGTTTATCACTATGGGATTTGATTTGACATTTGCGTCTCTGTGCTAATGTAGTGGTATGGCAACCTGAACTTTGGAACATAAGTACGAAGTTCTACGTTGCAACCGACTGATTGATTGGAAATGTGTTATGCTTAGCAGTGTAATCTAGGATTTGGCGCTCATCAGCTAAATATCGTCGCATCCTAGAGTTGATGTTCTACTTTGGGCCTCGTACCCAGTATGTGTTCACTTTAAACATTGTCATACAGTTGTAACTTATGTCTGAGAAACGTCATACAGCTAATCATTTTCATTTACTTGTTCACCGTTAAATTAATTAATCAATAAAATAATCATTATCATTTCTCTCGTCTGTTTCTCTTTTCATATTATTCAGCAACAATACGTCGACGATTTAATAAACCAGCAGCAGCTGTACGTGCTCGTATGGCACAGAAATGTAAAGATGAACGACGTTTTGGTCGTTCACCAAATTCCAATTATCATTCATACATTGTCGATGGAAATTTCGATTCAATTCATCCTAACAATACACCATCCCCAGTTGCAGCTATCTCATCAAGTCGTTCCGGTACACGAAAAACACGTAAACGACCAGCTCATTCCTCCTCTTCATCATCATCATCATCAACTGTGACGACCACCGTGACACCAACCACAACATTATCATCATCTTATTCCTTAAATGGTATAAAAAAACAATCGTTCACAACAAATTACCCGGCTAATACTTATCAAATGAATATTATAACCACAGATGATAATGCTGATCACGATGATGTTGATGATGATGACGACGATTGTCGTTCATCAACCAATGATTCTAATCATCAATTCTTGTCAATGAATTTATCCCCTACCACTACCACTACTACTAATAATAATAATATCAGTAGTATAAATAATGTGAATCATGATGATTTCAATTATACTGGTGAATTTGATTGTCTCATACAAACATCCTCATATCAGCATGATCATATTGATAATTCCTTGATTTAATATGATATCACTTGATGATGAAAATTTTTCTCCTATGATTCTGACAATCCCCATTGTCAGTAAGTAGATAGACTATCCTTCCTCATTTTATGATCACAACATTGAATTTAATAATATTGATGATTGCTAGCTACAATGATGATTCCGCTTGTCTGCTGCCTTGAAAACAAAAACCTAACCAAATCATACAGCTGCTATTTGCATACAGTTTTATAAATTTCTTTTGTTTTGTTTTTTAAATTCTCCCGTTGAATTTCTTCTTGGTTAGTTAGTTATGCTGTCATTGTTTGTTTTCTTTATGTTTTCTATATATACTACTTTTATCTGAGAATAGTAGTATTAAGTTTTTGAGTTAAATTTTCCGGTTTGTTTGCTTGTTCGCTGGCTCATTGAGATTGTGGAGTGCGAAGGATTTTGAAGATTTTGGCGAGTCCTTATTGGTTATTATTATAACTATTATTGGAACTAATACTTACTGTAAACATCAGCAAAATGTCTTCTTTTATTTATTTTTTTAAAAACCCAACAAATTTTAGTTCTTATTTTCATTTCATGTGTATACATTTTTATATTTTGCAGAAAAAAACTATGCTTCTATACATATACATATATATATTTTTAAACAGATGTAAAACAGAATTCACACACACACATTTAACCACACCGATTGTGCCTAAATTTCTCCCCTAGTTGCCTCATTCTCTCTCTCTCTGTCCAAATAGTGTGTACATGTTTTTGTACGTGTTGTATAATTGAGCCGATGGTCGTCCGGTCAATGTTTACATTTGATATTCTTCTCATTCGTTGAACAATTTCTGCTTTGACATACGAACTTATTTTATTCAATAAAATGTTTTTGGCTTTTTTTCACTGGCTGAACGATTCAGTATGAGTCTATTAATAAACATTAATGGTGATTAGGGTTGTTCTGTTCTCTCCTCTCCTCTACACTGATAGTCAAGCTCAAGAGTAGAACAGGATAGACAATATGTTCAAGGTTAATATCGACTGATTAATAGAAAATGTCTATACAAATGTACCAACTATATATATATATATATATATATATACTTTCTTAGGTATTGGTTAACTAAACTATGTTACATTGATATATGCATTGATCGTTATGAGAATGTTTCATTTCGTTTTCATAATTTTTTTTTCATTATCAAGTTAATTTATCCCTTTTTTCTGTCCCCACTATATTTTCTCGAGCCTTTTTTTTCCGTTATCTGTACACTATGGTCAAGGCCAATGTGTGTGTGTGTGTGCGTGCGTGCAAATTCATTCATCATATATTCAGCTGAATACAACACACTATTCGCATTAAAAATGTTATTTCTATGATAATTTTTACACAATAATAATAATTATAGTGTACTCTTTCTCTCTCTGACACACACACACACACATACTCATGTGTATGTATATCTGCAATAAGTGCGATGTTGTAGACACAGTGTCTTCATTTGACCTTTTGATTTACTTATTTACTTACTTATAAGTAATAGATCATCCGGTTCTCTATTCCATATTCTTTTCTTTTTAAACTATTATTATTATTATTATTATTATTATTATTATTATTATTATTATTATTTATATCTGACAAAAGTAATCATTTTTATCAATCTATATACCTATTTATCTATATGTCTGTCTATCTATCGAATACATGCAATGTGTCTATCTTTATTCTATCTATCTGTCTATCTCTCTATCTATCCAGACAATTTGTATTCATCATACACAATTCTAAGCAGTAGTAACCAACCCCATATTGAACATTCCTTCATTGAACATTGAATATTGGGTTGAATGCACAGTAAAACAAAATAAAACAAGACAAAAAAAATTGAACACTACATTTCAATTGCTTTACTGTCTCTCTCACTCTCTCTGTTTTTTACACTCATTCATTCATTGTTTTTTTCTTTTATTGTGTTTTTACAATTTCAATATTTATTGTTATTTTATGAATTTGTTATCTGCTTACTATGAACTCTTGTTTATTTGTCTGTTTGTCTTCTTTGTTTCTGTTTCAAGTTCAATGCATTCCTTATTTCTATATTTTTATTCAACTATGGATAGATTGATAGATAGATGGATGTGGTAGGTAGGTAGATAGGTAGGTAGGTAGATAGATAGTTAAATAGCTGTTCTTCATGAGTTAATTTCAAAATAAACAAACAATAATTTCTTTTTTTTTGTTTTACTGTAATCAAGATCTTTTTACACAATTTCAACAGAATCACGATGTTAATGATGATGATGATGATTCTTTTCGTTTGTTTTGTTTCTCTTTTTTTCTTCTATATATCCGGTGCTCGTGTTTAATAAATAAATCTTTCCGCTTTGTTTTAATGAAATATTAATCTCTTTTTTTTTTCGCGCGCGCGCGCGCGCTAACTCAACTTTATTATCATGATGTTTCAATGAGTAGTAAGTAGATGTGTTGCACGAACAACTGCATCGGTTAGGTAAAACACCATAACATTCATTATAAATTGATTGATTGATTGGGTTGGGTTGGTTGATTTGCCTTTATAATAATAATAATCAAATCATTATTATTGTGAAGTGCATATATTTTGTACTTTTTTTTATTCCATTTTGTATTTGTTTCGTTTTTTGTTTTTTTTTGTTTTTGTTTATTCTTTTTTTTTGATAATGGAGTTTACTAAATAAACAACAATTTTGCACTTTTACATTACCGTTTATAATGATGCTCATTTATTTATACATATAAATACATATGTTTCACTGCTTTTAGGTAAACGTTTATCGATCTATCTGTCTGTCTATCTATCTATCTATCTATCTATCTATGTGTACACACACACACACACGAAATGCCTATCGATATACATAAATATACCGACTCCATTTGTTTTTTGTAGAACAAGTACAAAAAAACAAAACGATGTCATTGGGAAAATGATGTAACCTGAATTATATACAATGAATGATAATGCAAATTTTTCTATTTTGTGATTTGTATGTCTATGTGTGTGCGTGCGCGCATGTGCGTGTGAGTGACTAGTGTGTTGTAGTCAGTCAGTTAGTCAGTCAGTCAGTTACAACGTGGAGCTTCGTACGTCAGTTCAAGTTGACATGCTCCATCAGCACAGAGACGCAAATGTCAATTTTAAATCTCATAGTGATAAAGATAGAAGAGGTATTAATAATGGTAATGAAGAAGACTAGGGTTTGAAGATCTGATTCAAAAAGTATAATTCAGTGAGATAAGATTAGAAAGACAAACGTAGTGTTGATGAATCCGTAGGATTAGGATTTGAGAGAGCACAACGAATGGATGCACAAGCGCCATTGCAAACGATTCTGAGCCATGTCGTTCAAGGTGTCTAGTGTGATCAGCAAAAAAGGATGGTGATGTTATAAGAAAGTTTTCAGTGGATAGGTGTTGGTTAACAAGATAATTGGATAATAATAAATGAACAGTACTCCTTGGCTGTTTTTTTGCCTTAATACATGAAATGAAATCATGCAGATAGTCTTTGCAAACCTAATATTTCTTGAAACATCGGGTTATAAGCTTCAGCTGGCAATTTGCTTTCTATCTCTTTAATTTCGTACACAGTGATGTCCTCGCAGCTTGTAAGAGTAGCACTCCCTGGCGGTGGCTATACACGCGTGAACAGGTGACAGCCAACTGTTCCTATTCTCGACTGTACTCTAATATTACAGGTGCACCTGTTAACTTAGTAAGCGAATATATAATACACTTATCATACGTCAGTCAGTTAGGAACAACGTAGAATTTCGTAAGCACTTACATCAGTTTAAGTTGCCATACCACATTAGCACAAAGAGGTAGATTTCTCAATATGATACCAATATTCTGCATCTTGTATTATTAGTATTAATACACATTGAAATCATGAATGAAGTATTGTTAAACTAACATTATAAAACCTGAAAGACGGCCGTTTCGTCCTAGCTGGTATTGAGACTCATCAATGGCAGTGCGCATCCACGAAAAAGGCTACTCGCAGGATTCAAATCCAGAACCTCTTAACCTCTGGACCACTGCCAGGCAGGTATTCAACGGTGACAATGTGTAATTCCGATCAATCTAGGGATTTTGCGCAACCTTACTAATTTGTCTTCATTTGTAACTGCCTATAACCGACAGGGTTGAACTCTATTGGTCACATTTCACTAGAACTCCAAGAAAGTTCTCACGAAACTAGTCACTAGTGATTGATTCACATTTCAATAAGACACAGCGATTCTCATAACTCTAATGAAAATTTCACTTATTTTAAAAACGTACTACTAATTTTAAGCTACTTATAAGTAGACAGAATTTTCATTCAAATTATTATGATCTAGTGAATTGATTGATTGACAGAACAGATTTTGATTTCAAATAATTGTAAGTTATAATCCCCATCTACTTAAATGACATTTTAGTGAAATGATTTCCAGGGTACTATAAGTATCTATGTGACAGACAGACAGATACAACGCAGAACTTCGTACATAAGTACATCAGTTCAGGTTGCTATGCCCCATCAGCAGAGACGCAACTGTCAGTTCAAATCCAAGAGTGATGCAATAATAGAAGTATTAGCAGTAATGTAGAAGATTCTGAGCAATGTCGTTCAAGGTCTCTAACCGTCGGTGACTATCGTCTCGCTCAACCCAACCAGGTAGCCTACATCGACCAACATGACTCAGCCCACTTGTCAGTGACTTCATGGATTTGTGCCATGTTTTGGTTTGGCCGCACCTAGCTTTATTCCAACCTACTCCTACACCACAAAACATAGCTCGTCGAGGAAGTCGGTAGTTGAGCATACGTATCACATATCCCATCCACCTTAACTGATGAAGTCTCACTACTTCATCTATTGATATGCTATCCCTACCTAGAACTCGATTCCTAACGACAGCATTGCTTATACGGTTGTCCTATGATACACGAGCAATGCTTCGGAGACATCGATGATCGAAGACTAGTAACCTACGGAAGTCCTCTACTCTTAACGGTTAAGTCTCGCATACGTACAGTAGGACGGAGCGAACTGCTGCACAGTACACTCGTCCTTTAATCAGCAAACGGATATCTCGCCTACGCCATAGGTGACGCAAGTTAGCAAAAGCTAGTCAATCCTTCTGTATCCGAGCTGAGACTTCGTCAGTCACAAGGCCATCAGCACTGATGAAACTCCCAAGATAAGTGGAGCGGTCTACACGTTCGACTACTTCACTCCCTATCACTAGACTCTGCATGTTGTCAGCATCTTCACCAAGTAGGACAATGTCATCGGCATATTCTAAGTCAATAAGCGAGCCACCTGGTAAAACGTCTACTCCTGGAAATTCAGACGAGGACAGGGTTATTTCTAGGAGCATGTCTATGATAAAATTAAACAAGAATGGAGAGAGTGGACATCCCTGACGGACACCACTTGAAGTAAACAATTCCGATGACAGTTTGCCATGTGATTAGCGTCACAGGATTGATTTGTTATAGTGTTCAAGTTGTAGTGTTAATATCTGGATAGTGTCTGATTCACCTGAATGAAAACCGATGTAGAACTAACTACTCTAGCCCATAAAGGTAAATTTATAGAATTGACATTTTTCAATAAAGTGAATTGTAATAAACTTTGAAAGAACACTGGAAATCCGATCCTATTTTCTTTTTATTGGTAATCAAAATATGAATTACCTAATGTGTAGATATAAATTACGGACTATAAGTTGTATTCATTTATGACCTATTTTAATAAGCAGTAACCGAAATTATATTCGAAGTTACATTTTTTAGCAAAATAAATGACGTATTTCACTATGAAAGTGTTTTTATCACACTATAATAGTCAGTCAGTGAGCTTACAACCTAGAACTTCGTACATCAGTTCAAGTTTTCATGTCATGTTAGCACTCAGAGATCTGATTACGGATAAAAGAAATGATTTGAGAAGATATAAATCAGTGAAATAAATTTGGTTAGGATTCGAGAGAAGATAAAGAATGGATGTGTTTGCGCCACTGCAAACGATTTTGAACTATGTTGTTCAAGGTCTCTAACCATCGGTTACTATCATCTTGCTGACCCTAACCAAATAGTTTACATCAACCAACCCACATGGCTCAGTCCAGTTGTCAGTGACTTAATGGTTTTGCGCCATACTTTGGTTTGGCCGCCCTTGGCACAATGCAGCATATGAAATTCGAAATTTACAATGATTCTACCCACTTAATTATCTTCACTTAAGGTATAAAAGCTCTGTTGTCTATATCTTTTATCTTGTTGTTTCTGTAAAGTTTTCATCGGTGAAATATGTCATCATATGACTTAATTAGTCCATTAAACCCATCAGTAGTTTAAAAGTATCACTCATCGTTATTATTTTAAAAACAAATCATAATACTCAATATGGATTTATAATGGTGAATAAATCCCCCAAAATAAGTAGTTCGGTGTTAGGATATTCATCAAAAATCCTAAGTCTAATTCTATTGGTCAATTCCTACTGGTCATCCTAACTGTCAATGTCACAGATTTCAATGTTATTTCCTATTCGACCTAACTGTATAAATACGCATTGTGTGTAACGTTTTATGACCCGGATCCCTAGTCCGGGATCCTGGTTCTCCTCTGGACTCGGACCTCGTACTTTCTGGATACTTGTAGAATACACGTTTTATTTCATATCAAGTCTTCTTCTTTTACTCAGTAAAGGGTTTCGGACAATCGGATTAGAGTAGCATGTCGTGTCGCCGGATCCTCGCTCTCGTTTTCCGACTAAGGTAAACTCTTAATAATTCAAGCATATCAAAATGACATGTTTACGTGCATGCGTAACATGGATGCTGGCCTCATTATTTTCACTGGACACAACATAGCTGAAGGCACTCGGAACTGATTACTACAAGTAGAGTTCGTCAAGATCGTTCACTATCGTCATTTTTATTCAACTTATGACGCGATTGTAAACGTAATGTCTGGCAGCAGAAGATGGGGGAAGATCAAGAAAGGAAGAGTGGGAACACAATGGAATTTGTATGAAACGCATGAATAGTGACAATGGATTTATGTTTGGCAACAGGAACAGTCCAGTTCGATATGATGGACTGATAGTTTGCCAATGAACGATTTACGATATGGTTTTCCTATTTTACTGAGTAACTCTGTAATTTTCGTTAAATACAATTCGGTTGCCCTCACCTGTGTTCTCCTTCACTATATTTGGTGTCGCTGCCTGCACGAAGGAAGGAGCTCCCGTGTCCGAAAGAGTTTGAGGACGGAGATTTGCGGAGCTTCCTGGAGGAGTTTGAGGCCGCGGTGGGGCTGGTGGGTGTGAAGGGGCCCGGGGCGGAGTTGGTGGTGCTGGGGACGCTGCGGGGAGGTGAGGCAAAGGCTGTATACGACAGCTTGGACGGTGCCGCCGGGAAGACGGTCACCGGGCGGCTGATGACGGAGTTCGACAGCCCAGTGGACAGGGAGAAAGAGTTCCGGTTCGCGAGGCTGTCGGTGACCCGCTGGTGCTTGCTGTGAAGCTCACCAGATTGTTGCGCCGTGCTCTGCCGAATATCGATGAGTCGGAGGCACAGTTGTTGGCGTCGCAATTTATCGAGTGTGTCTGCCGCCGTGTCCCAGTAGCGGGAACTAGTAAACGCTACACGTTGGATTGATGCCGTACCCATTCCAGACCAGCGGGCAAGAACAATGACCGAAGTGGTAATCCGACATATTGTAGCAAGTCACGGAATACGGAAGGTGATATTAACTGACTAGGGTCCCTGTTTTGAAAGTGACGAGTTTAAAGCCCGTCTAAAGCAGTTTGGCATCAAGAGGATACGAATTACACCGTATCATCTGCAGATGAATGGGCTTACAGAGAGTAAGACCCGGACGTTAAAGGAATGGTTAGCATCTAAAGGAGGAAATTGGGAGAAAGAGTTACCACTGATTTTGCTGATCCTAAAGTGTGAAGGACCGTACGTGGCGCGGTTTACACGATCCGGAGAGAAGACAAGCAGAAGCGCGTAAACGCTAGTCAACTGCAGAGATGGTTTCAAGATTATCAAGTGTATGAGTCAAGGAAAGCACCAAAGATGACAACGGTACGGCGATCAGAAAGACTACGACGACAGCTTATTAAAAGGGGGTACGAGTGTGGTGCGCGCTACTTATAAGTAGTATGTGACGCGAGTGTAAACGTAATGTCTGGCAGCAGAAGATGGGGGAAGATCAAGAAAGGAAGAGTGGGAACACAATGGAATTTGTATGAAACGCATGAATAGTGAAATTTCAGACAATGGATTGAAGATTTGCAAATTAACGGTTACGATATGGTTTTCCAATTTTACTGAGTAACTCTGTAATTTTCGTTAAATACAATTCTGTTGCCCTCAACCTGTGTTCTCCTTCACTACAGTACGTTTATACTGGTTGGAGTCCGTGAGACACTAGTACCCGATGGTTAGACACCTTGAATGACATGTTTTGAAATCGTTTGCAGTGGCGCAGGTGCATTCATTGTTTGTCTTCTCCCATATTCTAATCTTCCGAATTCTTCATCCCCTTTAATCTTTCTCTTTTTAAGCTTATTTCACTAATGCTAATGTAATATGACAACTTGAACTGATGTGCATTCGTACGAAGCTTTGTGTTGTAGCTGACTAATTGTATGCAATATCTCACATTTTCGAAGATACCAATTGTATCACTCAGGTGGACAGTCAAGATGTAAACGTGATAAATGCATATGCCTCTTTACGACTGACTTTGAACCATGTCTCATGCGCATCAGCAATTGATTCTCACTGTCTAATTGATCTCAACAACCAAAGAACATGACTTAACCTAATAACAGATGAATTGGTTGAAGAAGTTTCTAGATTGTTTATCGCACACAGTCTTTAACAGGGGCTCTAATCAAAATTGGTAACTATATATATATATATATATATACATATATACCCAACAACTAAAATGTTTCCAAAATATTAATTGATACAATTAGTACAAAGAACGAAAAAATAATAGTCAATTAGAAAAAGACATCAATTATTACACGCATGTTTGTTTACATAACCGGTACAGTTTCATGATTGATAGTTATTAAATAGAAAAGGGTCAGAGTGATAACCAGTCTAGAATCAGCCCAAACATGATTGGTTGATTCGCCACTCTTCACAATTGAAATTAATACACAATGCACTGAGAATTGGAAGTAAATAAACACATGGTAACAACTGGAAAAGTAAATTCAGGAAACAGTTGGTTGGAGATTTCTGCTCGGTGGATGGTCTATGCTGTGCGAGAAAGGTAACAGGAAAGTTATCTTTATACAAAATCAGACAGGTTTTTTTTGTCAAAACACCGAGAGCATCATTGTCAAAACGAAAAGAAAAACTCAATAATTCCATAAAACAGAAATATAGACAATAATTAAACGAATCTCGAAAAAAATTAAAATTTGTAATCACGGGAAAGAGGAAATTCGAGATAATAATTGTAAGTTTAACATGCGTGTATATATGCGCGTGCACATAAAACACAAGGACAGAGAGAAAAAGAGAAAATACTCAGTAGATATGAGATTATGATTCTTTCCGGCCAGAATCAGCAGCAGCGGAAGAATTATTATCATTATTGTCTTCGACAAATTTCGATGAAATCACAGTCACATTGCTTGAACGAATCGGTACACGATCAATGTGATTACGATTGAAATGAAATGCTGGAACTACCCATGTACCGCATACACATGGTTCACCTTGAAAGAAAATCATTTCAATAAAATCGATTTTTAATCATCACATGATAAAATATGTGAAATAGACATTTAGTTCGTGCATTGAAAATCATCAAGATGAGTTTAATGATGAAGACAATCTTGTTTTCTCTACAGCATAAAGGATGTTTGAGTTTACTGAGAGTTAGGATTCCGACAAATCTTAGAACTAGCCTTTGACGATCTTCAGCACTTGCTTTGAAGTAAACTTCATGAGCAACAAGCTCAGAAAAAGCACTATGGTTTCAGATGTGGATATAGATGCTTTTCTGACCAGGTATTCAACTTCTACCAGGTTGTACAACAAAGGCATAATTCCTGACACAAACCAATAGTAGTATTAACCCCCCCCCTCTGAAAGCAGCAGTATTCGACTCCATCTACTGAAGAGTTGATTAGCTCGATTTCTCACTAAAATGTGGAAGTATATATACCTTATGAAGGCTATTTGGTCCAACGCGAATTGATCAACCTAAACCCCCTCAGGAACTATCAAGAAAATTGAGAATGCCATTTGGTGTTTATCTGTTTGACTGTCTATTATTCACCTAACAAAAGATTTATTTGCCGACTTGAAATACACAGACCACACAATTTCACTACAGAAAACACCTTGACAAAATCAAGTCTTTCAACAGTCCAAAACAATGTCAAGGCTGTACGGTATAACTCGCTCTCCTGGTAAATCCAAACTGTTTCTTCGAAACTAGCCTGTGCCAGATCCTAGGATAATCCTAGGTGGTGAATGTGATTGAGTGCTAACCATTTGGCTTATCTTGAATCTCATCAGTCCTAGTAAGTCATTGCCCGATGAAATTTAAGAATGGGTTCAGAGGTCTCTTGGCTGCTAATGACTTACGTCATATGCGGCATAGGCGAGATGACTGTCTGCAATCTGAGGAGAGAGAGCAGAGTATTCCATAATCTTTTCCGGACTACTATATTGTGGTGTGAGCTACTTATAAGTAGTATATGACACGAGTAGAAACGTAATGTCTGGCAGCAGAAGATGGGGGAAGATCAAGCAAGAAAGGAAGAGTGGGAACACAATGGAATTTGTATGTAAACGCACGAATAGTGAAATGTCAGACAATGGATTGATGATGGATTGAAGATTTGCAAATTAACCGTTTACGATATGGTTTTCCAATTTTACTGAGTAAATCTGTAATTTCGCTAAATACAATTCGGTTGCCTCACCTGTGTTCTCATTCACTACAATATAACTGTGAAACATGGTTTATGAAAATAGAATACACGTGTATACCACAGGCTTTTGGCTATAGATGTCATTTACCCGTTACAAGTATAATCTACCTCGTTGAAAGATGTTAGTCGTAATAGGAAGTTGGAAGGAAGCTACGGCAATCGAATAAAGACGTACTATCAGCCCATGAAATCAATGTTTGTTGGGGACCTATGTTAACATATCCTGACACTACTTAGTTAGGTTCTGTGCAATTATTGTAACCAATGATTGAAGATATCACGTGACACGGCGTAGAACGCATCACAGTGGCCCAGTAGAATTCATTTACTACATTGCTCCAAATCTTAAGTGAGGTATTATGACAAGTAGCATCCTTTATAGATGCGTGATCGTGATAAGTCCCACGTTGATAATGACTAGACTGACTGACTTTATGACTCAATTACTTCCACTGGAAGAATATTTGTGTTCATACCCATGATGACTGATGTGACCAACTATGTGATCATACAAAACTTAGAACCTGGAATCGAACAAGGTTGCTATCAAGATAGAAATAATGGTGGCTTGACCGCCTCTAAGCTTTCTTCCAACCTACTCCTATACCACAAAATATAGCTTGTCGAGACAGTCGGTGGTTGGGCATATGTAGCACATGTCCCAACTACCTCTACTGATGAAAATTCATCACTTCGTCAACTGACTTGCTATCCTTACCTAGTACCTGTTTACTAACGAGCGCATTGCTTACTCGATGAAATAATCACACTACCCATCATTGAACTGACACATGTTTTTTTTTAGGTACCGCTATCACTTTTCGCTTCACTGTAACATCTCTCACTGTTTCCACTTAAAACTCTTAATATTGATTCAGTAGTTTTCCCAGTTAAAATTAATACATTTTATCAGTTACAACAAAAAAAGCTTACTCACCACACCAATTGAAAGAACCAACTTTTGCATTGCATCCAGGACAATAAAGCTAGAATGCAAAAAACAAAGAAATGTGTGAAGGGACACATACATTTAAGCTTTCTGGTCATATTGTATTTATATGTGAACATTGATAACAATACGATTCGGATGCTAGAATAAAGAATAATTGTGGCATTTGAACATACGAACTACTACCTGGAAGTTGAGAGCTTCAACTACTGCACCCTTGGTCCACTTAAAATGTATGCGGTCGTTACTATGAGTTGCAGATTCAGTCAGTCAATCAGTTACAATGTAGAACTTCGTACGTACGTACATCAGTTCAAGTTGCCACAACGTATTTGCACAAAGAAAATGAACTGTCCGTTTGAATCCCATATAATAGAGGTTGCAGCAGTATTAGCAGTGATCGGAAAAATTATTCAAGAAGTAGAATCTAGTGGAAAAAACTTAAAAAGATAGAGGTGATGAGGAATTGCGAAGACTAGGATTTGACAGAACACAAAGAATGAATGCACCTGCGCCGTTGCAAACGGGTTTGAGCCATGTGATTCAACGTCTCTAATCATCGATTACTATCATCTCGCGGGCACCAACCAGATAGTCGACACCTACTAACATGACTTAATTCAATCACCCTGACGAAATTTATCATGAGAACTAGAGCAAACACAAAAGCAAAATGAAATGAAGATCTAAGACTATTGGATTGTCGCTAACAGTAAGAATTAATCAGAAAACTACCTGGAATTTAACAGATTCACTGAACATGTACTTATACCTATCAATTGGAAGAGTAATACTGTACAAAAGTATGATAAAACAAGGTCCCAAAAATACACTTATATCATTACACTTGGGATTCTGTTTAGTGGATTAGACAAAGCAATTCAGTAAATCAGGTATAATTTCATAAACTGAGCTTTTAGTCACATTGAATGTTTAGTCTGTAGAGATATTAAGCACCCTCTGCTGACTGCAGATGGGTGTGACAGCAGTAAGGTGTTTCCCTCGGACAACCAGCATCTGAAGCGATGCTGCCTTCTCACAAGGAAGGAAGGGGTTGGAAAAGGTCGACCATAAAAATGTCACACCTCACCCTATCTCACGGATTCCCGACTCCTAAGGTAAGGGTGCCCACTAAGGGTGTTTAAGAGCAGAGCTAATACTCTACAAGCCTTTCATCAAAAGGCCCTGCGTGACCGGCCTCAAGCAGTTTTCCCTTGGGCTCTGCGGTCACGCTGCCAGGTCTCTAAGACCAACGCTAATCTACCTTCCTTTCCAGGTCCCTTAGGAAACACCCTTCCACTTGTAGTGAACGAGAACACAGGTGGGGCAACCGAATTGTATTTAGCGAAATTATAGAGTTACTCAGTAAAATTGGAAAACCATATCGTAAATCGTTAATTTGCAAAATATCAGTTCATCATATCGAACTGGACTGTTTCTGTTGCAAAACATCAATCCAATGTCACTGTTCATGCGTTTCATACAAATTCCATTGTTTTCTAACTCTTCCTTTCTTGATCTTCCCCCATCTTCTGCTGCCAGACATTACGTTTCTACTCGTGTCATATACTACTTATAAGTAGCTCACACCATACACTGTGTAAACGGCCGGGAAGCGACAACCGCCCTCATACCCGTAACATCATGCGAGACCAAGTCGGTCATAATCAAATGACTGACGACAATGAATTTAACTAGTTGTGTTAAGATTAGTACAGTTTTTATGAAATCTTTCAATTCATATTCACTAAATCAATTATCAAAACGCAATAAATGGATATTCATTAGAGAGAAAAAAAAATACTACGTAGTGAATTAAACTCAAAAAAGTTCCATGTACCATTGGGCCGAATATCTAATGAACATAATTTGAAAGGATAACAAACAGCCTAACATTAAATGTAATAGTTTACACATCATGCTTTTAAATAAGGAGACATAATCGGGATAGATAACATTACCTTTCCTTCAACATCACTAGTATTATGCTGTGTCCAATCCAATGGATCACAAAATAATTCATCTTTATCACATTGTAAAGGAGAATTATTCAATGAAACACCTTTGATTAAAACACTAGACACATTATTAACGTTTTTAGATTTAGTAGAATTTATAAGAGGATTGGGTGTTGTTTCTGGTTTTTGATGAATACGTAACTGATTCGAATTGAATAATACTTGTCTAGAAAAGATAATTTTTAAAAATTTAAGAAAATATTCTTTTTAAACCTGCATTTTTTACATTTAAAACTTGATGGTGTAGTGCACAATTGAGGAACAGTTTGATTATTTAAAATATCACCATTATATTCTATAAAGCAAAAAAAAATGGATTGATACATTAAAAACTAATTAAACAATAAACCCGTGAAAACTGATAAACTTCTTTTTGTCATATATTGTTGAAATAATGAAGAATCACGATTGACAGTCCAATTCATAGTATGAAATAATTTTAACTGATTAATAAATCCATTATTTGGACTAAATGTGATAATGGTAAATAACCATAGAGAAAAAAAAATATTCAATCAGCTAGAAAAAAAACAAATATTTACAAAATACTCCGTTTTCTTGAAACAATATGATAAGCTTCTTCATAGGATAAATGATTTTGACGCATAATATAAGCGATAACAACACTAGCACTGCGTGATACACCCATTGCACTAAATTTTAAAAAAAAAAAACTCAATCACTATGTATGCACTATACACTTACCAATGAACTAAAATATTCGAATTACTTTTTATACTTTTATCAATAAAGTTTAAAGCATCTTCAAGTATTTCTAATAAATCTTGAGATGGTTCATCGCGTAAATATAAAAATTTCATGTTAAATCCTTTGAATACATCACTGTCTAATGGTAGAATATCAATTGTTAGTATTGTAAATATTTCATTTCTTTTTAAGACTGCAATATTTTCTGCAAATGGCATAGGTCCAAGCCATAGACCTGGGATAATTTCATCCATATTGGTTATTAATCACTAAGAAGAAAAAAAACAACACAATCAATACAAAACATGAATTGAAATTCAAAAAAAAAAGAATTTAAAATCTTTAGATACTACTTATGATGCATAAGTTAGGATGAAAACAAGAACTCTATACCATATATGGTATTAATTAAATAATTAGCACCACCAACCAAATTGTAAGTTGATTCTAATCAGTATGATAATGATATCCGTTTGCTGACCAAAAGTCGAGTGTACTGCGCAGCAGTTCGCTCTGTCCTACTATACGGATGCGAAATATGTTCGGTGAGAGTGGAGGACATTCGTAGATTGCTTGTTTTAGATCACAGGTGTCTCCGAAGCATTGACCGTATATCCTGGGACGACCGAGTAAGCAATGCCATGGTTAGGAAACGAGTACTAGGTAGGGATGGCAAATCAATTGATGAAGTAGTGAAACTCCATCAGTTGAGGTGGTTGGGACATGTGTTACGTATGCCTAACCACCAACTGCCTCGATGAGCTGTCTTATGGTGCAGAATTAGGTTGGTAGAAAGCTAGGGGCGGGCAAACAAAAACATTACACAAATCCATCAAATCACTGACAAGTGGATTGAGTCATGTTAGTAGATGTAGGCTACGTGGTTGGGGGTCCGCGAGACGAAAGTCACAGATGGTTAGAGACCTTGAACGACATGGCTTAAAATTATTTGCAATGACGTAGGTGCATCCACTTGTTGTGTCCTCTCAAATTCTAACCTTCTAAATTCCTCATCTCTTTTTCTTCCTGAATTTATCTCACTGAATTATACTTTTCTAATCATATCTTCGAAACCTAATTTTCTCCGTTACTGCTGATACTTTTACTGTCGCTACCACTAGTGAATTTGAACTGACAGTTATATCTCTGTGCTAATGCGGTATGCCAACCTGAACTGATGTACGTACGTACGAAGTTCTACTTTGTAACTGACTGACTGAAATGATACAATTTAGGCTTAGATCGAAGTGAACTACAGCTTTTGTAGATAATCTAAAGCTAATCATTGAAATTGCAAGTCTTTGGTGAATGTATTCGGCTTTTGCTTACATGTATGTCTGAAATATAATCAGGTTGTTTGGACCAAGAAACATGGGTCAAAAATCATCATCTAATGAATGAGAATCGACTGCCTGGATAGATGATCTACAGTCACACAAACCCTAACGATTTCAGTCACTGACCAATTTTTAAGATACTTTTAGCACCACAGTCACCAACTTACATTGAAGACAGCTGAAATACAGGTTCAAGCGATCAAGTTGCCCTAGATTTCTCAACAAAACTGTTTAAAGCATAGAACCTCACAAGTTGTTAAATTTTAAAACGAAACGTTAGGACTGCTAGGCCAAAACATTATAGTTATATATTTATATATACGTTACTGACTATTAAGGTTTTTTATCCTTATACCTGTAGTATAAAAAATACACGTATTGTCAAGAACCACTCATATATGACAAGCATGTTAAGAATTGGTTTTGTTCACAAACATCTGATCACATGATCATAGCTGAGCTTGAACGCAAGCACTTAATTTACCGATCGGAAAAAATCAGTATGGTAGATTTCAGGAGCTAATTTCGAGAATTTCGGGGCAAATGAGACAACAGACCTAGAATTTACTTAAAGTATTCTCCAGGTGTGAGATTTCTCCCTAAATTCAGTCAGAGTTTTCCAAGAATTGGTAGATTGTGATGCACTTACTAAGCAAACGGCATGCAGTCAAATGCGATTCAAAACAAAGCGTGCTTTCACGAAAAAAATTCTTTAATAATAGAAGTGATCAGAAGCATATGATAAACACACCCTCACAGTACCACTTACCATAAGAGCAGTAGCGTGTTGAGGTCAGTCAAGGTCAAACGCTGGAATTCAACCTCACATTCCAATACCTTTTTCACGAGCTAGTATAAACCAATTGAGTTCTTTGCGCTCGTTCTTTCTTTCCAGGTGTTCGGTAGTATCCAATGGATGGAATTCTAGCCACTCAAACGTCTGATTCTAGTCCGTTGGCAGTTGGTTGTGAGTTTGTATGTCTCGGGATTTGAATGAAGACGTTTGTTTCAGGGCAGTAAGGTTTCTGGATACCAGGAGCTATCACATTACCAGAGCGGAGATCAGTTAGTTGAAATGTGGAGAATAATAGGGAGAAAACTCTAATGCTCATAAGAGGATTTCAGGACCAAGTAGTATATAGATAATTTAGTTTATCAATTGGTAGTGAAGATTGTGAGGAAGGACCGAAGTGTAAGCAAGGGAGAGGAAACAGAGGTAATAGGCGAGATAGATTAATTGAGTGATCTGAGGAGATGGCAATAATAACAACTAGCAGGTTTCAAGACATGCATCAGGCACAGCTTGTCCACGAGGGAGACGTCAATCCAAATGTGAGTACGTGGGGAGTGGTGGTGATACATCGGTAAGATGCTCACGTTGGGATGCTTTGAAGTGCTCAATATGTTGTAGGCCGTAATCAGATCACCTCTGATTCTTCTGTAACTGCATGGCAATAATCCGAAAAACCGGAGTCTGTCTTACTAAGGTTTGTTCTTCAACTCTATCACCCAATTCGTTGCTCGTCTCTGCGCTCGATCCAAGCGATTTATTTCTCTTTTGGGCAGAGGGGGTGCGATGTCGTTGCTAATCTTCAGGTGTGGGCGCGCATATGTCTTAAATGACGTTGATAATAAGTCTGGGGTGAAAACATGTTGTCTTTGGATAAAGTGAAGAGTCGCATTTACCTTGGCTGCGTCCCCTATTTAGTTCAAACTGGTGTTCAGGCTATCAGTGGTTCTTAAACTGAGATCGTGTTCTGAGGAGACATTAGGTAGCGGACTTCCGTTGAGGGTGTACATCGTTCGCGTCATGTGGGGCAGACTGTACATGACGTGACATTTTGGATGGTTCGATTTTAAACTTTTTTTCACTGCCGATTGCTCAATAGATGCAATGTCCTTTTGAAGCTCAGCCGAATCCTCTTCACTTCGAATGGACCTCCAGATCTTTGCATCGTCTGCGTAGATCAACGCCGCCGAGCTTACTTTGTCTAACAGGTCGTTAATAAATATAACGGGGAAAAGTAGGTCTAAACTAGTTCCCTATGATGCTCCCGATGTTGATACTAGCCAACCCGTGTACACTCTATATACCTTGGCACGAAAATTTCTATTCTCAAGGAAGTTTCTGAGCCAAGATAGGAATGCGTAGTAAGGTCCGTTTGCTTAACCTTCGTGATTAGGCATGCATGGGGTACTGTGTCGATGGCTTTTTCAGATTCTAGAAATATTATGTGCACCGGTATATTTTGGTCGCAGTAGGATGTCCGACTGTACCACGCTATGAGAACATTGGATGTGCATTACCCGCCCTTCCGAAACCCGTGTTGAGCTTCATGGTGTATTTCATTCTTATCCATGTACTCCCTCATTTTTTCGTTCACCAGCCCCTCCGTTACCTTTGATAGTATTGGAAGTAATGCGACTGGTCTGTAACAGGCTGGGCCCTTTCAATATCCACCTTTGAAGACTGGAGAGAGAGAGTAGCTTGTTTCCATTCCACTGAGATTTGGTGTGACTCCAGTGAATGCCTGAACAGGCCACATATCGGTGAAGGGAGGACCATGGGGCGAATATTGTCACAACCCGGCAACTTTCCTGTGCGTGGTAATTTTATTTTCCTTAGTATTAAGTCAGGAGTGATACGGATATTCCCTAAGCCGTCAGCTGAGATTGGGTTTGCGTAGTTCTCTGAACATGTGGATGCCTGGTTTAACTCCTCAGTGAAGTTTATATTTAAAATCTCAGCCATTTCTATGTTGGTGAGGTCTTCCTCATTCAGACCTTCGAAAGAACACAAATCCTGAATCGTTGGTTTTCTTTTAGTCTTGAACCTAAGCAGATGCTTAGGGTTTGCCTGTATTTTGGTGGTTAGCTTCATCTGATAGTGTCTCCTATCGCTTAGCACTTTGGTGTTGCATCTATTTCTCCATGCCAAGTAAGAACTACGATCAGCATCCTCCAAGGAGACCTTCCACTGGTGCAAGGCTCTCCTCTTCGCCTGTAGCAAGAGTTCAGTTCCGCGCCTAATCCATGTTCTTCTATTCCTGGGTGTGCGGTGTGACTGGGGTACATTGCTAAGGACAGCATTCTGGATGATGATGGTGAGAGTAAGCAACCTTGCCTGATACCGGTCTTCACCTAGGATGAGTCTATCCACAAATTCTCAGTTTAACTCATCGCAAGAATTCCGTACGTTGTTGACTATCGTCTCAGATACGCTGTAGTGTCGAGGAAGCCTCCATAGTGTTATCCTGTCCACACTATCATATGCTTTCTCGTAGTCAATGAAGTTGGTGTAGAGTGGTGAATTCCATTCAACTGACTGCTCCACAATGATCCGTTATGTTGCAATTTGGTCGATTCACGATCGATTCTTACGGACTCCAGACAGTTGATCTGGAATTTGGTCGTTTAAGAAGTCCTTTATTCTGTTTAAAAACGCTGCTGAAGACTTTGCATGGTAGTGAGAGAAGAGTGATGCCTCTGTGTTTCTCACACTTCCTGTTGGCACTTGTTCTTAATCCCAAATCTTGTTGAAGATAATACGCAGTATTTTTGCAGTTGCTTTCACGTCTGCTTTCATCGACTCTCCGAGTATGTTGTATGGTCTCCCTACTCTGGGGTTCTTGGTTTGTCTGATGGCCACGCTAACCTCTTCGATTATTGGTGTACCAACATCTATTGGGAGGTCCGTGGATGCTGCTTCAATTTTGCATGGGTTCAGTGGGGCTGGTCAATTTAAGAGTTCCTTAAAAGTTCTCTACACATTTGTTTTGCTGTTCTTCAGTGTTGCTGATTACTTTGCCTTCCTTTCTTTTCACTGGTCGTTCTGGTTTACGATAGTTTCCAGCGAGCTTCTGTCATGTATCGTACAATTGTCTCAAGTTTCCGTTTCAATGCTAGATCATTCACATATTTACATTTGTCTGCTCTGGTGCTCCTCTTTACTTGTCTGTTTGCTTCTGTGTATTCGGCTTGTGCCTTAACTTTCTCTGCTCTTGTTCGGCTGATGTTGATCTCTGCCTTATTGCTCCTCCTGTCTTGGACTCTATCAAGACTATCAACAGGAATCTATTCCTTATTATAGTATTTCTTGTGGCCCAGAACCTCCTGACATGTTTAGGTGATTACATCTTTCATCTTGTACCAGTTGTTCTCCCTGGCTGTTTCCTCTTCATTGAGTAGATCATGAGAGACATGAAAGCTATTGTTGGCGGCTATCCTGAATTTGTTGGGCTCCCCAGTATCCAGAAGAAAGGCCGTATTAAACTTTTGTGATGTTGTCTGCCCCGTTGTCTAGTGTTCTTTGATTTTCGGCTTCATTTTAACGACCGGCATGTGATGATCTGAGGCCATATCATCTTTTTTCTTGATTCTCACATACTCCATGGTCCTTCTGACCTCTTGATTGATATATATAAGGTCGATTCGGTTCTTAGTGTAAGCTTTGTGTATGCATTTGTGTTGGGAAATTGTGTCGCCGATGGCCAGTTTGTTGAAGGCACTTAGATTTGCAAATCTCTAACCGTTTTCGTTCCTTTCTCCCAGTCCATGTCGTCCCATGATGTCTTCATATCCAGTGCTGTCCATTCCAACCTTGCCATTCAGGTCTCCCATAAGAATCGTCAAATCCTTTTGGTGACCATTTCTCGACGACTGACTGCAGCCTTTCGTAGAATTGATCTTTAACGTCGTCATTGTTGTCATTGGTAGATGCATAGCATTGGATGACGTTCATTCTAATGTCCTCTTTCTTTGTTTTTAAGGATGCTTTAATGATCCTAGGTCCATGAGATTCCCATTCTATCAGTGCGTTTTGTACTTGTTTGGACTGCATCAGTGCTACTCCTTGTGTATGCGAAGCATTTTCCTCTTCATGACCAGAGTATAACAGCATTTCTTCTGAAGCTGGTTTCAATTGTCCTACCTGTGTCCAATGCGTTTCGCTGACTCCAAGAACCTTGAGGTTGTCTTTTTGATTCCGCTGCAACTTGAAATAGTCTTCCAGTCTCCCACAATGTACGAATGTTCCATGTACCTAAAAGAATGGTTGCTATGGTTGTCAGGAGAGGCATCGGCCTCGTGACTTCCGAAGGAACTCGGCTCTCATCATGAGACGTCATGACTCTTCTGAATGAAGACCTTCTAACTCACAGGGTAGATTTAAAATGGTTTGAATTGATTTTTCTGGTAAGCGTTGTTTTTAGGGATTTAGTTTTCGACGGGATAGAGTGGCCAACCACAATCCGAGCCCTCCATCTTTACTCGGGCTTCAGACCGACAGTAACTTCAGAGGAGCTCTAGACCAAGTTTTCCTGTAACAATAACGCAAATAATACTAGCATTACCCGATGGTAGTGTACGTACCCCGCAAAAGTATTAAGGGGAATCATTAATGTAGCATGATTTGATGGAATCGTTTAAACTATGATATGACTGATTCAATGAATGCCGCATTTAAGAGCTAACGGAGATCTTCCAATAACAATTTTGAGGGTCGTATATGCGTACTGAGGATATAATGGTTATGAAAAGTCTGATTACTCTAGCAAGTGCAAGCAAGGGTCTTGTTTTTACCTAAAAATTGGGAAGCATTAACAGTAAAATATCCTAGATGTGCCAGGAGATCTATCATCGTCATATTAACAAATATAAAGTTAGGTGGGTTTAAAGTGTTTGTGAGAAAATGAAATAATAATAATAAGGGGGGTCGATAAAGTAGAACGGATACTGTGACAAACATATTGAACAATATATCATAAACTAACCAGTACCAGAAGAACAGAGGCTAGTGACCGTTTTCTTGTAAAAGCAGCATAAAGTAGTAACGAAAAATAGCTACATGACTTTTCTCGAAATTTACTACAGCGAAATAGTTCGATCACATCAGCATCAATAAAAAGTTCCAAACAACCATAGAAGATGTGAAAACAAAAAGAGAGACTTAAATGACTTCAGATTAGAGACTGGTTGTGACCAAGGCTAAAATGAGGCTAAAGAAACTTTGAACAACTGGGTTAGCAGAATTGTAAAAGTTATACAGTTTATCTTCGAGACACTACAATCCTCTATGAATTCCGTATAGCTATCAACAACAAGTTCCGAAAATTTCAAGATCTACTCAAAAAAGGGGAAACCAACAGCGAAAACAATTGAAAGCAATAAAAGAGACAAAACCTTCAGTATACGAAGGGATATTGAGCCGCAAGAAACACTGACGTTAAGAATGAGCCTCAGTTACTACACCGAGTAAGAATTAAGAAGTGAATGAGGAGACGGTAATCAATAGAAGTTGAACAGTAGCAGAGAAAGTTAAGACACGGTTCGACTACATAGAATGGAATAAGCTGGTATAGAGATGTATCAGACCTAATAGGCCACAATATGTCGAACTACCAGAAACGACAATAGAAACGAGGAGGAATTAGTAATTCACATTTTATTTTCAAGCTGGACCATATGGCTCTTCTATCACACACGCAACACCAAATGCTAAAGAAGACGACAGGTGTAGCAGCAGCTTCAACAGGAGCAGGTCTCAATATACATAAAGGAGAAAGCAAGACTCTTCGGTTCAACATAATATGCCTTAGCCAAGTAACTCCTGATAGAGATGCCTTGGAGGACGTTAACACCTTTACATATCTGGGAAACATTATTGACGAGCAACGTGAATCTGATGCAGATATGAGGGCGCGGATCGGCATATCATGGACAGCATTTCTACAACTGAAGAACATCTCCAACTCAGAACAACTATAAACCATTACCAAAATCCCAATTTTCAATATAAATATCAAGACAGCTCTACTGTATGGAGCAGAAACTTGGGGAACTACGAAAGGAATCTTCCAGAAGATACAAGTGTTCATTAACCTTTGTCTACGCAAAATACTTTGGATCCGTTGCCTGGACATCATCAGCAACAACCTACTTTATGAAAGAACAAACCAGATTCCAGTGGAGGAAGAAATCATGAAGAAGCGCTGGAAATGGATAGGACACACATTACGGAAAGCACCCAACTGCGCCTCAAGACAAGCCTTCGCTTGGGATCCTCAAGGCTAAATGAAAAGAGGCAGACTAAGAAACGGATTATGCCAAAAAATGGAGACAGACATGAAAAAACGTACACCAGCTGGGTAGAATTGAACAGGAAGGCCAATGACAGCGTAAACTGGAGAATGTTGATCGGTGCCTATGTTCCATTGGGAGTAACATGCGTAAGTAAGTAAGTATAAGTAAATTAAGAAGAATTCAAAGTTGTCCAATGGTGACTTCATTTGGTACAGTGATCACTTCGGTAAATGCTTGACAGGAAAGTGACAAGGTCAATCAGAAGGAGCTGTTTATTCGGACAACCTTTTGGATAAACTGACACGTATACTGGGGTGCCAAAACTTAAAAACGCTATACTTAAGACATTATATCTATTTATCTTGACGCTTTTTTTACCTCTACACCCCATTCTTCGCATCACTGGTAATCTAGGTTGCCATTGTTAAAGTATTTTCTCAAGTAACTATTTTTGGTCAAGAAAAGTTTGGACTTCTTTAGTTTAGCGGAGCGCAAGAACCAACAAGCTGAGTGGTTCTCTCTTCTCGCTACCGAAAACTGAACATGTTGATCATTGGCGCTTAGTATTTGCATTTGTTTGTTTTTAAGAACTAAGCTTTCGTTCACCATTGTTGTTAGGGCGGCTTTTGATGTATGTAGCATGTCGTTTCTCAATTCATATAGGGTTTTGTTTCTGATAATTTATGATTGTACTAGGATTTAACTAATTTATACTTTGTTCATTTTTAGCAGTCCTTCTATAAACTTGTGATTTTAAACCAGCTGGTTCCAGAAGCCAATGCTGGCATTACAGAATGAGTTCCAAAGTCAAGTCTGAAAAGACAAAAGTGAAGTTTGCCCAGTCAAATATTAATCATGTTTACAAAGGGAATACTACAGAACCTCAGCATAAACCAAGTAAGTTCTTGTATTACTCGTTGGCTCATGTCGTTTAGCTCTAGTCATTTATGTGTAGGATTTTATTGCTTGTAGTTTTCTACGTTATCCGGGAAAACCTCTTAGTTGTGTGTTGCTGTATAAAAACCAGAGTTTAGAGTCTTAAGTCCTCATTAACTGGAATTGTCGGGTTCAAGAGTGTGAGTCAACTCTGGCAGTCATGTATTACGAAAGCAATCCTTGAGCAATTATCTAGCAGGGTTAACAATCTCCTGATCTTTTAGGTGAGAATAGTCTGTAATATTTCCTGTTACTGCTGTCAGCCCTTCTATCATGTCTAAGCAAAACATTAGGGCTTGATGGTGTTGGAACCAAGGTTAGTCGGCTAGTCAGCTGGCAACATAGAACTGAGTACGTACGTCCATCAGTTCAAGTTCCCACAACGCGTTAGCACATAGTAAAGGAACTGTCTGTTCAAATTTCATCCAGTAAAGGTTGCAACAGTGTTAGTGGTAATCGGAAACATTTGGGGATTTATGATATGGTCTTGAGGAATTTGGAGGACTAAAATTTGGGTGAACAATTGATGCATTTGCGTCATTGCAAAAGACTGTCAGCTATGTCATTTGATGTCCTTACTACCGCTTGCGGTTGTCTCGCGGACCCCAGCCAGGTAATCTACACCTAACATGGCTCAGTCCAGTTGTTAGTGACATCATGGATGTTCGGTGTATCAGTTTGCTCGCCCTACTTGATTGAGATCTAGTCTAGTTTCCCCCCAGGTCTACTCCCCATGTGATATCATTCGTCGAGGTAGTCAGTGGTCGGTTGGACGTACGCAACACCTGTGTCAACCATCTCAACTGATGAAGATTCACTATATCAATCGACCTACCAACCTTACTTAGTCCTCTTTGTTAACACCAGCATTACTTTGTCGGTGGAACCAGTATATACGAGCAATGCTCCTGAGACATCGGTGATCGAGTACCAGTAACCTATGATTATCTTCAATTCCAAATGACCATGTTTCACGGCCATAAAGCAAGACGGAACAAACTGCTGCACAGCAAACCAGTCCTTTCGTCAGTAGACGAATATCTATGCTATGAGTGACGCAAGTCACCAAACTCCATTCGAGCCTTTTGTGTTCCTGCCGGTCTCTTATCATTCGCCAGGCCATCAGTACTGATGAGGCTACCGAGATAAGTGAGGCGGTGAACACCCCATATCACTAGTTTAGATGCGGACGCAACCCAACTCTGAAGCATAATTTTGCATTTGGAGGGGAAGAATTGCATCCCACATTGTTGCTTAAGGTGGTTCAAAGACTATTTCGTCAGCATCTCTACCAAACATAACTATATTATCTGCGTGCTGTTACATTTAGTGATGTGGAAGTAGGCTAGAAAAAAGCTAGGGGCGGCCAAACCAAAACATGGCACAAATCCATGAAGTCATTAACAGGTATACTGAGCCATTTTGGTAGATGTAGGCTACCTGGTTGGGGCCCGCGAGATGATAATAATCGATGGTTAGAGACCGTGAATGACAGGACTCAAAATCGTTTGCAATGGCGCAGGTGCATTTACTCTTTGTGTTCTATAAACTTCTAACCTGAATTCCTCATTACCTCTCTCTAAATTTACCTCACTGAATTATACTTCTTGAATAATATCTTCGGACCTTAATCTCCATCACTGCCAATACTCCTACTTTTTCTACCACTATGGGATTCGAACTGAAAGTTGTCTCTGTGCTAATGAGGTATGGCAACTTGAACTTATGTACTCATGTACGAAGTTCTACTGACTGATATCTGCGTACTTTAATTCAACCAGTGAATCTCTTGGTAAAGTTTCAACTCCTAAAAAGTCAGATTATGAAAGTGTCGTCTCTGAAAGCATACCAGTAACAAGTTAGCACGTGCGCATGTTAGTGATTAATCAACAATCAGTTGATTAATAGGCTATAAAGGCAAGAAACCCTCACGAATATTTAGTGTGATGAAATTGAAAAAGTGTACTCAATTCCTGTTACCACTAGGAATAAAATTTTTTCTACCTACTTTCCACTGTTGAAACATTTTAGGATAATTTAACTACATACGAGTTGATTTTCGTACTTAGGACTTGCTAGTCTGTATGCTAGTGTTTCATTATATTAGGGATGCACCCTTGTTGGTTCATTGTCGTCTGCATCAAGAGCACGCGAACTCTCTTAGATTCATTCTTCCAGGTATGCAGAAAAATATCACAACAGAAAACACCAAATAAATATTATTTCAAAGGATTAAAGATAAATTGTCATGCTTGCACGTTATTCAGGACTCATAATGGCTTGGAATATCAGTCTACTTTTGTTTCGTGAACTTCCATCACGTCACGGACCCCTAAAATATGAGACAAAGATTAGTACACATTTCCTTACTCAATAAAATGAAAATGTTGGCTTATTCTCACAGGGCCCTCGTACTGGACAGTTAGGTTTTATTGGTATGTGATTGGTAGGGCTAACGAAGTTGAAAACAAGCTTTTAGATGCTTTATATTCAGAGATGCAAATAGTTTTGGCGCTACAAGTAGAATGTACTAACATCTAACTGTTTGAAGCGTTTCTATTTTGTAATAAGCTGCTGTGTTGACCTTACGTTTATCATTTTGTCCAAAGAAAAGTGTTATTCATTGTGGTCGTAAACATGCACTTACTGAGAGGATTGGATCACGTTTTGCTCACTACGCCAATGCGCTATGCTACCTAAAGTAAGATCAAGTTCAGCGACAGACAGACTATACCAGCTGTCTTATGGCTAGGTTGATTAGATTTATGATATCCAGTTGCTAGGAGTCATACCCAATATGATCTCAAACAAATCACACTACGATATGCCACTCATCGATCTACCTCAGTATAGCTATATGTTTACACAAAGTTGTCCCATATCCCCTCTGTATAGATATTTGCTTATTTAGGACAGACTTTTGTAAATTTTGTTACTTCCAATTTACTCAATTTATCTAGCTGTGCGACAATATGGAATGCAAGTTGTCGGAAAGCTGCAAGGAACTCGTCGATTGCCGCCACCAGCTTGGGTCCCTAGTATCAAGGCTGAAACAGGCGGTCTGGACAGTCGAGTTTCTCTTGTTCCCGCGGGTGGGGGTGGGTGGGGTGCACCCCCTACTTCAAGTTCTGAACAGCCAACTGTATCATCCACGGCAACTGACACCCTTCCAACTGTATCTACCTTACCCTCCGTGAATGGTGCACTATATAGTGAAACAGTCGGAATTTCTCTTGAACCAGCTTATACAAAGTTCGCATACGGTAAACCGGATCCGGTAGCAACGGGTGCATCAACATTGCAAGGTGAGAATAGTCGAATTCGTTTGATAAGTTCCTCAAGAATTTCGACAGTCTTTCTACGTGTCTTATAAAATTTTTTCCACGTATCTTCATTGACTTCATGTGATTACAATACTTTCAACAAAAGTAACTATCCAACATCAGATTTCCTGCGTTAAAGCTGGTCCATTAGGTATTGAAGTTAACTGAATGAAAAGAATTAGTCATCTAAAGTAGTTGCTTCATGCATCAGTCTCGTTGGCTCAGTTAATAACATAGGAAAGCAGCTGGTATCATTTCATCGTCTAATTGATTACGCCATTACATTAAAGCTTAGAGATAGATACCAAAGTTATTCCCCTCTTTCAGTTTGGGTTTCTGAACTGCTTTGATGATTATTCGCGGTTTACAGTGTGAAATAAAAAAGAAAAGTGAGAACCAAAAGCACTTTATACTCGTGCGCTTGCAAATCATAGTATACTTAATGTAGCTTTAAGACCTAGTAGCATTCAAGTGCAGGTGCGAATATTCCATGTACCTATGTTAATGGTTGATCTGGTTGTCAGGAGTGGCATCGACTTCATAACTCCCATGAAGTATAATAACTTTTCTAATTGAAGACATTGAAACTGTCAGGACGGAGTTTAAATAGGTGGAATTATTTTTTCTGGTTAGGGGTTTTTTAGCGAGCTGATTTTCTACGTGAAAGCCTCGCTAACCCCGTGCCCAGCCCTCCTTTATACGGGCTTGAAACCGACAGTAACCCCAGAGGGGCTCCAGGAGAATTAATAAGTAAGTAATAATTCAAGTGTGAGATGAGTTCCGAGAAGTCAGCAAACCCAGGTTAGCTTACTACGGAGTCCCAAAACAAGCACATCACGTACATTTTCAGACCGATTAATGCCGAATATCGTATCAGTATCAGGATATGATTTTCAGTATGCCGCACATAACGGTACTTTCCGATGTTCTAAGCAAACCTGCACAGTGTTCCAAACGTTTCATTTACCGATCTTAAATATATGTATATAGATATCGAATAGTCTAGTCAAACTCCATAAATTGGTAATATTCTTTCAAATCGCCTACGTAAAACAATCAAGCCATGCTTCTTTCTTGGTGAATAAAAGCTGTATTCGATGATCTTCTATGAGGTTAGTATTGAACACTTAGATTACGTAAGTTCAAACCAAAGAAAAGTTGTCAAGATCCACGTTCGACAGTCTTTATTTGACGAAACCAAAGCTCTCATTTACATGTGCATTGATTAAACTGATCTTTAATGTGATGTATTAATCAGTGGGTGTTTTTATCCTCAAAACAAAATCTACGGGATTAATCATCAAAATGAACTTTTTTGTTGACTGTTTATCGTGAATGACGACATTCATTAAGCCATAACAAAAGCATCTTTATCGTTTTTTACTTTCTGAAATTTTGTTTATGTCCTACAGGCTTTATCAATATATGAAAGTAATTATTATCACAATTTTTAAAATCAAGTAAACCCTAGTGTGATTACATATAACTAGGATTTCCTCCTTCTTTTAGATTTTATATTAGCTAGCAAAAGTAACGAAATATCCCATTTTTTTATGTAACAGATACTGTAACTGGTGTAAACGGTTCTATTAAGACGAATAAAACTGAAGAAGTAGTGAAAGATAAATTATCGAATCAACCACCGAAACCGGCAAGTGATAAGCCAGGATCAAGTGGAGGATTAGCAGCTAACAAGCCATTCTTCCAAAGACCAACTCCGGTAAGTTACAGCTTCAAATTTTATTTTTTCAACTCAATATATAAGATAGGTTTGATTTCCTTATTATTTTTCATATAGAGAGGCAAATGTAATGTAAAACTGAGAGTCTTAGTAGTGGCACCAATTATGGAGGTATGCTACTATCCATAGAATATTCCCATGTTGTAGGCTAGATAGATTTTGCCAACCGAATTCACGGAGAAATTCTCAACGAATTCAAGCCGAAACGGTGGTATATGGAGCGTCTGATAATCGATCCTAATCACTGCATCAAACACGTATCTTTTAATTAGTCTGAGCACTTACAAGCTACTAATGTTACAAATACCACTTTTTTTATCGTTCTAGATTGTAACCACTTCTAGTACTACAACTACAACGTCTACTAAACCTGAAATTCCAGTGAAGAATGATGGGGGTGCTCGCGAAATAGTTGGAGAGCCTTCTGGTTGGGTTGCTATTGGACAAGATGAGCCTGACTTCGACGAACGAATAATTTTCAGTGATGATGAAGATTATGAAGTGAAATCTACCAGGTCAAACACAACAACAAACATACCGGAACAATCTGCACAGTTTTCTATTCCTCCCCCTAATACTGTTCAAACCAGTTTGCATACTATACCTATGAAACCTTTTGTTAACCCGTCGACCAATTTTCAAGGAGCTTGTGTTATGCAATCACAACCGACGGTACCTCAAAACATGTACGGATCTAATTTAATCACATCAGACACTTGGTCTGCCGCAGATGCATCATACACTCGAAACTGTTCAATTAGCCACCCCCGGCCTCCATCACTTAATCTTCCCTACAGCATGGCATCAATAAACGCTCCTTGTGGAATTGCTCCTGATGCTAACCGTTCATTACCAAATGGGCAGTTTATGAGCCATGTCACATCTCCAGGCGTTATTGGTATGTTTAAATTTCCTTATACCAGTAACACGACATTCTAGGTTTGACGTTAAACTTCTCATTAACATTTATGTTTAAGTATGCACTTTGGTGTTGGTTTTTAAACACTTTCGAAGGAATAGACAGTTTCTAATCTTCCTAGGTCCAAGTCCTATTAGTTCTTTCATTTTTCTTGTGTAATCCTCGACCATCTACTCTGAGTACCATATAATCCATTCTATATCTTGTTAAAATTGATTCTTTTGCTCTTTTTGTTAATGTTAATGAGGAAGCTTTTTGCTCAATACTTACTATTTACTACTACCAATCTGCACTTTCGTTGCTGTTTAGTTTGAGAGCTGCGTATTAGTGGTCATTTCCCGCGATCGAAACGCATTCTAATTTGGTTCAGGCAACCAAGTAATATCACTATCCAATTGCCAAGTAACTAAGTTGATTTGTTGGTTTTTTACCCATGTTTACTTTATGGAGATAATACAAACTCAAACTACTGACAACACCTACACCGCACATCTGGGTTTAACGAACGGTAGCTTCTGTTTTCCCGTAACCATGAACAGATGTAAACGACCGACTAGTAATACTTGCAACCGGTCAAATTTGACTGGTTATTTGTACTAAATGAAGCATATTCTTTGAATTGGTTTTTTGCTTGGTATTCTAAAGGTCTATTTGTAAAATTTCATGCTTTCGATACGTGACACAGTGCGATAATGCAATTTTATAAAGTTGGTGAGCTTCATTCGTCAACAGTTGGCTTCGCACAAATATACAGTAAAAATTGCATGTGCTAAATATTCAGTGTACGGATGTATCAGACAAATGTCATCATATATACCTAATCCACAAGTTAAGTAGTAGTGTTCGTCTTGAAGGATACTCTACTGGCAATCATAATCTCACTTTTCTGTTTAACTAATAGATATTTGACACAGTTTCAAGGTCATTTACATAATGTATTCATTGTCTGCTTTTGCTATAACTTGGATATGTTATTTCGAAAAAAAATGTCGGAACCGGTACCTTTTTTGAAAACATGTAAATTCTCAGGATTCACAGAAATTGTAATAGTATTAGATTACCAGAAGTACGCAAACTATACGGTGTCGCATTACGTTGTTAAGAGACCAAAAAATTCGATAACTGACTATTTTTATGTTTTTAAACTTTCAGATTCGTTCTATCCTCCACACTCACTTCAAAATCGTTTGGCGGCCTCGATTACGAGCGGCATTACTGATTCTGTAAGATCAGCAGCCGATGTGGACACTGAATTACAACAGGCACAGAGGCAGGCACGAACTCAAGAATTTAAAAATGCAGTTGAAAGAGCTCAACAGGCACGAGCACGGCAAAAGCTTTCTGAAAGTTGCTCAGCTGAAAATGATAGCATGTTGTCTAAGTCTGCTCTGGGTCTCTTGCCCAACATGTCAGAAAACAGGCCAATTCCATCAGTTCCTACACCTTTCGCGCCTACGACTAGCCAACCTGGTCCTAATTACTTGTTTCCAGTGGGGGATCACTCATCTGTTAACCATATGCTAAATATCCCTCATAATATGCTTTCTGCGTTTCCAACATCAGGACCTCTGGATATAACTACCGCTATTGCCGCTGCTACTGCTGCAGCCATGGCGTACACAGGTGGGACAGATAGTGGGGTCCCAGAAAGAAGTGCAGTTGATATACCTCTTAATGCTTCTTCAATAATGTCTCAGACACAGTTACCGATGCCTATAAGTTCTAACACAGCAACTGCTGGCGCATGGCAAACTCCGTTCGCTTCAAACAATTCCCTACCTGCTGCTATGGTTCGATTGCTTTCTCAACAGCCTCATATGGCACAGTTACTGCAGAACGCTCTAAATATGCCTACGGGTAATTCTCAAGTGCCTAAGTCTACTCAGCATTCACAAGGTGTGTTTGTAAATCCAGACTTCATCGTGGAACGTTTTCTCGAAATCTTCAATCAGTCACAGGTAAATCGACCTCAGGGACCCTCCATTAGTCCACCCAAAAACACGTCTTCAGAATCAAATGCTCAGGTCCCAACATCTACCCTGCGACATGATCAGTCTTCTACTAGTACTGTGGATTCATGCCTACGGAACCAGTTCGCATCTACGACACCAATTTCAAATGATCCTGATGATTCTGTTGACTCACAAAACACTAAAGATTTTGATGGATCAAACGAAAAATCTCATCGAGTTCACAAAGTTTCCCAATCGTCCAACAGATCAGATGTCCCCGTGGTTACTACAAGCTCTACTGTAACAAGTAGCAATTCTCCCAGTCAACGAACTACTCGTGTTCCTGGTTTAATGGATATTAAAGTGTCATGTGCATCAACTCAACATTTGGCTCATCTCTGGGACAAAGAAGACCACTTACTCGACCCAGGACACCGTGGTTTTCGAGGGCGTGGAAAGAGTTTGATGCCATACAAGCCTCAGAGAGGGAATACTAAGGGTCGTGGAACCACTAGAAGCCATCTTTTGGAAGCGGTGACAAGTGACTTAAGTAAGTATTTCATAAATGTTTGTGTTGCTTTTTACATTTTAAAAGTTGCGTGACTCTACAACGCTATGTAATTATAGTGATTTGCTCCCAAAATTCAGACTTGTTATCTTCAAATTGACGAGACCTGTTATAATTGTAGTTATAATCGTACAACATCCCTTTACAATCTCATTTTTTCTGATTGTGTCGTGCGTCATGTTTTTTTGGCGTTCACTTGTACCAATATCGATATCATCACAGTAAGTTAAAATAATCAAGATAAATCCTTGAGTGGTAGAAGTGGTGGCGTCAGTGTTAGTGGATAGTAGACAAATTTAGCTTAGAAAATGGGATTGGAAAAAGGTAATCCATTTTTACAAGTTAATTTGAAACCCCAGGATTGGTAACGAGTAAACTTCAGACAGAGAAAGTAAGGATTTGATTGTGACCGATTTGGTCTCGTGTGCTGTGATGGGTATGAGGGGGGATGGCTCTTCCCAGCTGCCCACACTGTGGAAGGGTGTTTTCTGAGGAACCTGAACAGGAAGGCAGATTAGCGTTAGTCTTAGAGCGTGACCATAGCCCTAGGAACAACTGCTTGAGGCCGGTCACGCACGGTCTTTTTATGAGTTTTTAACGTGCTAGCTCCGTCTTTTCCAAACGGCCCTACCGTCGGAGGCGGAAATCCGTGAGGTAAGGTGAGGTGTGATCTTTTTAGGGTTAACCTTCGCTAACCCCTTCCTTCCTGTGTGAGGAGGCAGCATCTCTGCAGATACTGGTTTTCTGAAGGAAACACCTTACTGCCTATACATCCTTGTACAATGAGCAGTACGACTTCGCCCTCAGACATATAGTTGCTGTTCTCCAGTCAACCTGCCTGGCATGTTAGGACCTACTGAAACATATGTTCTAGCCAATATAGCTCGGTTGGGTCATTACGATAGCCAAAGTTGATCACCACGTCAAGGTAGCAGCTACGATCGGGAAACTTCCGTAAAACTATAAAATAATCATAATAATAATTATTCGGAAGTTCTGAAAATCTTTTCATGTAAATGTTTTTACTCTCCAAATCTCTGAAGCAAATTGGAAATTTTTTAAAAATTTGCAACTTGCACTTTTCTTCATTCTTGAAATTTTTTTTTAAGAATCTATGAATCTTCGCGAATCAGGTAATCCACAGTTCTCTGCAGACGATTATGATGTATCACATCGATCACATAGTGTTTCGAAATCATTGAAATCTTGGCATTCAAAATCGTCACGCAGTGTTGATGATTCAGTGATAGATACCTATGGTACAAATACACGAGTCAAATCTGGATTTATCAATGATGAACATGTGAAGTACAGAAAACAGAATCGAAATATCACAGATGATGGTAATTGTTGGATGCGTACAGATTTAAACGATCATAGTTCAACTTCTGTGTTATCTAGCGATAGTGACAGTAATGAATGCGGTATTCTTAGTGATGTTCAAGAAGGTGATGGTACTGAAGATGACAAGGGCTATAAACAAAACCGTAATGATTCTGTAAAGAAAGGCAATCAACACTTAAGTAAATATTCACATCCAAATCAAACTGGAATTTCCGATAATACAGATAATAAAAATAAAAGTCTCAGTGCATCATCATACAATAAACGAGGTCGACGTGGTCGTGTTGGGACGAACAGTCATTTTACAAGTTCCAGGTAAATTAAATTTCCCCAATAGAATAATAATTTTAGTTGTATGTAATATTAGTGAAAAATTATTCCAACTAAATTTAGATCTGATTGAGCTGCATTAAGTTTTCCTCCGTCATTCTTCATAAAACTATTCAACTCAATGCTCTAGCTGTACGTTGATTAGTTAGTGTGTTTTCTCTATCAATCTATGTATCAGTATTAGTAGTAGATTTCTTTTCTCGTCAACTCAAACGATGAGTATCTTATTGATCTGTGCGAATGGCTAATTTTGTGAAGCACTAATTGATTAGCCTCCTTTGAATTGATTCCAGTGTTATACTAGTGATTGTTTGGTGTATTAATTCATAGGTCTCAAAAGATCCTGGATTTAATAAATAGAGCTAGTTGTTATCAATGAAAAAATTCAATTAAATCTTTTTTTTGAAAAAAAATTTGCAGGAGTTATACTACCGATGACTTCTCATCATACTCAAAACGTTATTCAAAAGGTTCGGAGCAAGACTACTATTGGCGTCAGCATTATGTTTCAACAGGATCTAGAGGAGTTCGTACAGGTCATTCTGCTGGTTCGAACGTTGATCAGCAGCGCAAACATCGCAGTAATGATGATGTTCTTTACAGGCCATCTGAACGTCGTAAGCTTTTCTGAGCATTTTTTTCTCTTTTTTTTACCGTGTTCACTGTGTATCTTTGTTTTTTGAAATGCATCTTTCAGTGTATCATTTTTGTGGTTTCGGATAGTCGATCTTATCGGAATAGCATCATAGTAAGAACATACATTTTGTGTGGTTTGACTAAAACAGTGACATCTTTTCGAATAACTTGTACTCTATGCTTATGAAAAATATCAGTCTATGGTCTACACCTTGTAAGCAGGGCTGTTGTGAAGAAAATGGTACAAGGTAGGGATGACAAATCAATAGATAAAGTATTGAAATTTCATCAGTTGAGGTGGTTGCGACATGTGTTGCGTATGCACAACCACCGACTGCCTCGACGAGCTATGTTTTGTGGTGTAGGAGTAGGTTGGAAGAAAGCTAGGGGCTGCCAAACACAAATCCATGAAGTCACTGACAATTGGACTGAGTCATGTTGGTAGATGTAGAATCCTTTGCAATGGCGCAGGTGCATCCATTCTTTGGCTCGTCTCAAATTCTGATCCTCTGGATTCATCACTTTTATCCTTCTCTTTTTAAGTTTATTTCACTAGATTCTACTTTTAGAATACTATCTTAGAACCCTAATCTTCCCGATTACTGCTAATACTTCTACTGTCGCTACCACTGTTGGATTTGAACTGACAGTTGTGTCTGTGCTAATGCGCTTTGTCAACTTGAACTGATCTACGTGCTTACAAAGTTCTACGTTGTAATGTTGAAGTTGAGCGTAAAATTTAAGACAAGTGTCATATCACTGAGATGTTCACAATGTAAAAGGGTTTTACCTAATTAAGTGGATGCGCCACGTTACTTACCAGAAATAGTATACATTCAGTGTTTGATCTGTGTCTCATGCTGCATTAGATGCAAATGCAAACAACAAACAACATCGTTACAAAACTCAACTATCTCAAATTATGCAGCCCAGTTATATCCTGTATCTAGGTCGTTTTTCACTTGTTCATAAAATCACTTGTACAGATTGTTGTCTAAAATTTTTTAAAAAAATACGCATTTCTTTACTATATCCAACATTCTACTATTTCAATTCATTCCTGTTTTTTTCCTATGATTATTACTGTGGAAAAAAAATTGTGTGTAGTTGTTGAAGAGTTGCACTATTTATACACACTGTTTGTCTGTGTAGACTATGTTTTTCTGTCTGCATGAAGCTATTATATTGCCAATAACAGAGTCATCTTTTTGTTTCAGCTCAAATATTAAAACATGCATTCCGACTATTCGTTCTCATTTTCTGTGTTTGACGTTATTTGCACCAATGGCAATGTACTTATACTTTAATTTTCCTTTAATTAAACAGAAACCTCACGAAGTATTACTTCTGGTAGTTTTACTGGAATATCTGGATATCTCGGTGGTCGAATGACTCGTTCATATGGACAATATGAATCATTTCGTGATCAGAACAAGGATTTCGATAGTCAATACTATATTACAAATGGTCGTCAGATGAGACCACAAAAAGTGTTTTACAGTCACAAGGGACAGTTTTCGAGTGCCACAGATTTTTCTCATGATTATGTTATGAGTGACGAAGACGAAACCAAGTCACATACTCGATCAACCAATCATCCTGAGGGTAGAGCAAAAGTTTACACTGCCAGTGGACGTTTTCATAAAACTTATCGCAAAAATTCAACAAATACTTCCACAAAGTCTGAACTAAACAATCAACCACATATTGATACTGAGCAGGTAATTTTTTTTAAAAAAAGTAGTCTGTACAATTAATTTAAATTTCTCATGATTACACAAACGTCCAAATGTTGAATATCTCTTGTATTGTTTTAACCTCCAAATGCCCAGATAAGACTGGGTAATATTTACTCTCGAAATGCACTCACATACGGCCACGCGCGTATAACCACTGCCAGAGAATTCTTACTCACTGCCTTTTTGTAGATGCGGAGGGTTCATTTAGAACACTAGGAAAACCTTGATTTCAAGCCAACAGTTCACATTGGCTCCAGGATGCTGATGGAACAAATACAGTATGAACCTATTATCGTTGTTGTGCATCCACTACCATAGGACTGTACTGCTGACGTTATAACGTGGAACTTACCACATACCACATTAGCATAGACGCAATCGTCAATTCAAATCGCATAGTAGTAGAGATAGTAGAAGTATGAACAGTAATCCAAAAGATTAGGGTTTGAAGAAGTTTTTCAAGGAGTGTAATTCAGTGAAATAAATTAAAAAAGAGAAAGCTAGGGGTGATGAGGAATTCAGATTACAGTTTGAGAGAAGACAAAGAATGGAATGTACCTAGATGGGATTTTGAGCCATGTCATTCAGGGTCTCTAATCATCGGTTATTATCATCTCACGGATCCTAACCAGGTAGTCGACACCTGCCAACATAACTCAATCCACTTGTCAGTGAATTCGTGGATTTGTCCTATGTTTTGGTCTGTCGGCCCCTAGCTTTCTTCCAACCTACTCCTACACTACAAAGCGTAGCTTGTTGAGGCAGTCGGTGGTTGGGCATACGTAACACATGTTGCAATCACTTCAACTGATGAAGTTTCAATGCTTCAGCAATTAATCTGCCACCCTTACCTAGGACCCATTTCCTAACGACAGCATTGCTTACTCGGCTCTCCCAGGATACACGAGCAATGCTTCGGAGACTCCTATAATCGGATACCAATAGTCTACGAATATCCTCAACTCGTACCGGCCATGTTTTGCATCCATGTAGTATGATGGACCGAACTGCTCCACAGTACACTCGTCCTTTGGTTAGCAAATGGATATCTCACGCCATAAGTGTTGCAGGTCGGCAAAAGCCAATCGAACCCTACTCTTGTGGATTAAAGTTTTTAGTCAAAGACTTTGTGAGTGATTCCGTAAACAAACTATTTGGTTGTGTTTGGGCATAAATATTTTGGATTCTTCATACTAATTTGTATGTGTTTGAACAGATATAATGTATCAGATTTTAGCTCGTACGATAGCAATAACATTTAAATAATCAAGTGAACAGTATTTTATCATCTAGTATGTATATACATATATATTTTGTCCATATAGTCATACCTTTAAATAAATTTACCTCGTCTATAATATGTCATCGCATAGTCGCACGAGATACAATGTAAAACCATGTTTCATACTATTCGAAGTCATGTTCCATTCTAAACTTATCTACCTACATAATTTACTCATATTTCTCTGTTGAACTAGGTAACTAAACTGACTCTGGATAGTATTAATAATCAAACAGAAGGTATAGATGATTCTGAAGTTCCTACCGTTCGTGTTCCCGCTTCCGATTCAGTTATTATGAACGCTCACTACACAAAAACACGTACAAATCGTTTTGCCACGCACAAAGTTTTAGGAACAACCAAGCGTGTAAGTAATCGTGCTGGTCAAAACCATCAATCAAAACGACTTAATGGTTCGGTTGTTCATACATCTCGTCGTTATCGAGAAATGCGTGATCGATACAACGATGAAAAAGATGGTGATGGAGGTGCCGCTGCTGGTGGTGCTGGTCGGTCTGGAACATCTAGCGGTGTATCTGCTTCAATTATGTATAAAGCTGGAACAGGTGGTAATAGTAATTCTCGTAGTGGTAATCATTGTGGCGGTAACGGTGGTCATTCTGATTCTGTTGTTGATTTTGTTGATCAAGGAGGAAAGCAAAACAATCATAATGAAATGGTTTCCAATATTGCTAATGATTCACTTGATGAAAACAATGCGAACTCACGATCACTACTTATACGTCGGCGACAACCAGTTAGTAAGTTTTCTGTACATATATAATTGGATGTTGTTCTTCACGTGTTATTGGTCAACTGCTTGCTGATTATTTCTTACTACCGTGAGTGTAGATGCAATTACTAAAACTGTCAGTAATTGTTATTTCATTGAAGCTTGATGGTCACTGCACACACATCTGTCCAGTCGTATATAATTTGAGAATAGTGCTGCTATACAATGAATACATTCAGTCTGTTTGGACAAGCGATATTGCTTCCCTCATTATCTATATTGACCGATGAATAGGTTGAATGATTTTTGTTGAAACCTAAGTCTCATGCTCAAAATGTCAAATTACCGTTTCAGTGTTTCTTTACATTGTCTAGTTTTTTTTTATTTTATGTTTGATCAGCAAATATAGACATGATCATTACGTCCAACTTTTTGTAGTTTTTGCGACAGTTTATCCTGTATTTTTGTTCATTTTGAACAGTAAAATTTTGACAGAATTTATCTGCTTTTACATAAAGTTGGCGCTGGTTTATTATCTTCAGAACAACACTGAGAGTTGTACAATAAGAGCCTCTGGTTGAATGAACCTCGACATTGTGAATAAAAAAACATTTCATTATTCATGTTTGTATGATCTATAATTTGTACTGTTTAGTATGATCTGATCCAAACTGATGATGAATCGTTCCCAGAGGTTTTTACTTATCATTATCTGTTCTGTCGTTTCGTAGTATCTGTTTGTGAAAGGTATTCAAGTCTAATTACATTTATTTGTGCAGTCAGAAAAACGATCAGCGATCATTTTTGTCAAATGTTGAAGCATTTCAGTATTAGACTTTAAAATTTGTTTTCACACTCGGTCAGCTCGTAAATCTGTTGTTATTGGCTATGTTTGATATATTAATCTTTTACAGTGGTAACCGGCAATACTAGCGATACAAATGATGTTGATGAATGGGAAACAGCATCTGAAGGTTCATTTTCCTCTGAAACTATTAAAAATTCATCAAAGCCGCTGTCAGGTGCAAACAAACGAAAAGATTTTTCCGAAATGTCTACTTCTTGCCGTTTAAAAAATGATGTAAAGACTTCGAATTCATCGTCCACAGTGACAAGAGGCAATTCATCCAGTTGTCATGTTTCTGAGGCAACTATTCATCATCATCGTCATCATGATAATGATGACACGGAAGGGGGTAGGTGTGCATGATAAAAGTACCGTTCTTCTTAGTAGACCATTTAAACCTTCCTGTAGTAGCGTCCGTCATTTTACCTTTTTGGACGCTAGTTGTAGTTGCATGTAATCAAAGTTTGCATGCAAATTGATAATGTCACATCGTTAACTGTTTAATCACAAACAGAGGTAGGCATGTCTGTTGTTTTAACAGTGTATGTATGTTATTGGGTCAAATGGTAATGCGATTTGGGGATGTATGCAGTCTGCACAATTTTTTTTTAATCAATTATTCATACAGTTTCTCTCCATGCATTATGATGGCTCCTGTCTGAAAGTCAACATACAGAGTTTGCTAATATTCTATAATACTTAGCTGTATAATTACCGTATAATTCCCACGATTGAGTCATTTATAAATCTCTCATTTGTTACACATTTATGTTAGATGACCATTCATAACAAAATCTAGACTAGTCTAAGCGTCGGTACTACTGCTGCTCTTTACTAAATTTTCTTTAGGTACCAGTTCAGGATCTGCTGGTGGTGGGATTGCCTTACAAACGGAAAATTCTAAAGTCTCTTCTTCCCCATCGGTTATTAGTGGAACTGTACAGAAAAATGAAAAGTCATCTCATCTATCCTCTGGTGGAGGAAGTTCGACAAACCAACATAATGCTGCTGCATACCGTAGTAGTACACGTCCATCTCGATCTGGAACTACTTTCTACCATAAAAGAAATGATCTAGCATCAATACCACCGTTAATGTCGATCAAGCCTCATGCGTCATTTCCTGAGAATTCTTATGTCTTAGATTCTTTTTCTACATGGACGACTAATCGTTCTGAAGGTAAAGGTGAAACAATTATAAAAGATGATTTTAACAAGTTCACTCAATCCAGTAAAGAATTCGATGAATTAAATTCAGACATTTTTGATGAAGACAACACTCCACATGGAGATGGATTTACTAAAGTTGTCTCAAAAGCTAGCCGATATTTTGCTCGTCGAAGAATGCAACAAGAAGTTGCTGTTTCTGGTGATTCAATTATCAATACAAAAAAATCCAATTCTTTCTCGAGAAATTTTGGCAATGTAAACCAAGTATATGCAAAAGAATGTTCAAGTTTTTCTACTACACTTTCACAAAACTACATGAACACAAATGATCATAAAAATCATTCAAATGGATTGTTGAAAAGTTTATCAAATAAAAAGAAATATCTTCCAACTAAAGTAAGTTTTATGGGTCCACCAATATGTTTAGATACAACTTCTCATAGTTCTTCAACAGCAGTATGCACTGTTACAACTTCAATTCTATCTGGTCGAACTAATCAGTCGATTCCTTGTAACAGTAACAGCAACAGTTCATCAATAGCAACAACAACAACAACTACTACTACACCGTCATCATCATCATCGTCATCATCTGTATTGCAAAAGATTTCTTTCTCAACTACACGTACTTGGTCAAAAGTTGTTGGAACAAAATTTGCAAAGAGTCCACCTGAAAATCATGATGATTCTTCTACAAAAACTTCTGCATCAGTTTTACTCAATGCAAATTCAGTTTGGCAAACAGAAAATTCAAATCATATCATGAATAAGGAAGTGTCTAGGGAAGAGGAAAAGTTGCTAGAAAACGTCAACAACATCACTGCAACCACCACTGGTACGGATTCAATTGTGAAATGTTCTTATGCTTCTATGCAATCAATATGGTCGACAGGTGATGATAGCGCACCTCATCAATCAAATAAAAATCATTTAACTAATAATGCTACTCTACTCTTAGCCAGTAGTAGTACTAATAGTAACAGCAGCAGTTGTAGTAGTAGTACAGTTCAAGCTACAGTTGTTCCTTCTACTGGTCCACTATGTACCATTAGTCCTTCAACTACATTCTCATCTCAAATTTCTAATAACATTTGTAAAGTCAAACCTCAACAACAACTCCTTCAGGTCTCTTCTATCTCATCGCTTGTTCCAACCTCGATGCACTTAAATCTTTTGAGTCCATCGAATAATAATAATAGTAATAATAATACTATTAATAATAATTTGATTGAGAATATATCCACTACAGATTTGATAGCAGATAGTGAAAGATCAGATTTTGAATGTTGCAGTGATATTGGACGTTCAAGTGCCATTTTAAGATCACACAATTCAGATAATCTTCAAAATTTAACAACCACTTCCTTACCTAGTAATTCATTTCAATCTTGGTCTTCCAATGCTGCATTATATCCACCATTCTCTTTATCAACTATTCCTGTGAATCGTCATGAGAATACTATGTTTTCCGGTAATGTTTGGCCTACAGCAACTGATCAAAGTATCGATATGAATATGAATTGTATGACAGGTTCATATAATACTCCTCCACCTGGTACGAATCAAGCACATTTTCAAAATCAATTAAATTCTAATATTTTCTCGAATGTTTTAACTCACAACAATACTGTCCAATCATTGGATAGTAGTATGTCTAAGCAACAATCGAATATTTCTATTACACCGAGACAACAACAGCAACAACCACAACCACAGCATGTACAATCATATCAAAGTTCTATATTAGCACCAACGGATAGATTAAATATGTATTCTAATGGTCCTTATGGAAATAATTCAGCAGAATTAGGTAAACTACCAAACAATATGTGCGGTGTTCCGTCTCAACAACAAATGAGTTTTGTGTCTGCAGCAGCAGCAGCAGCACCTTCATTATATGTTCATCCACAGTCGACTGCAATTCAACCAGCAGCTCGTTCTTTTCATCCTTCTATGTCAATTCCGATTCAGTCACAAATGAGTCAAGCTCGAAAATGTAGACAACAGGTTCCTCCACATCAAATGGATCCATCGACATTTACTGCTGGATATACGAGTTATCCTGCAGATGTGAAAGTATGTGTGTTTCTGTTTTTTTTAGCCTTATTTTCTTTGTGATGCATGTGTTAATTTTGCAGTTTGGCATCAAAATCTAGTTTGTCTCATTGAATTACTGTTTCGTACTTGCATTTATATTAACAAATAACTACACAAATACTTTCTAAATTTGGACATGTTATCAGTTACATCCTAAATGTCGCTGGCTTTGAACGATTTGGTCTCATGTGCTTTTACGGGTATGAGTGTGGTCGTCGCTTCCTGGCTGCACATAACATGAAATGGTACTTTTTGAGGAACCTGAAAATGAAATCAGTTTGACGTTGGACTGACCGACCTGAAAGCGTGATCGCAGAGCCCAAGGAACAACTGTTTGAGGCCGTTCACTCACGGCCTTTTTATGGGAAGTTTTTAAAGTTTTAGCTCCTCTCTTCTAATCGCGTTACTGGTAGGGACTGGAATCCGTAGAGTAAGGTGAGGTGTGACATTTGTAGGGCCGACGTTTTCTAACTTCTACGTTCCTTTTGAGAAGGTAGCATCGTTTCAGTTGCTGGTTGTCCGCGGGAAAAACGTAACGGCCGTCACACCCCTCTACACTGAGCAGTACAACCTTAAGTAGTTGCTTCTAGACTTACCGTTCTCCAATCGACTTGCCTGGCATGTTAGAACCTAAAGGAACATCTTTGCTAACCAATATAGCTCAGTTGGCTTATCACGGTAAGCAAGCACGACCACCATGTCAAGGTAGCAGCTACGGTCGAGCCGATTTCTACTAATACTTCTACTACTTCTACTTCTGGGATTTGAATTGAAAATTGTATGTACGTAAGAATCAGATTCATCACGTTGATTTCAAATCAATAGTGAACATCGGCTCCAGAATCCTGATGGAACAAATGCCGCATGGACTTATTGTCGTTCACTAACTACCATGTGTCTATAGCCCTGACGTCGTTGCATTGTCCCGTACATTAGATCTTTAAGATAAAAGCTTGGTGGGTAACTCTCTAAAAAGACTACTTCGTTCTGTTTGGGCACTGGGAAAGTATCTGTTTGTACTAATGTTTACGTATTTAGATAAAATTTCCAATTAGAACTTATGGTGTAAGTGCGTTTTTGTTTGAATTTCTCTATGTAATCTTTTATTTTATTTGTAGAATGAATACAATTTCCCTCCGTCCATCGCTGGTTGTATTCCACCTCCTCCCACTGGTGGCCTTTATTCCGCCATTCATCCTCATTCACAATCTAATTACCCACAGAATTCAGGAAGACATACACTAGGATTTCCTACGACTGTAAATTCATATTCTCTCCTAGGAAACCCTTCTGCTACATCCAGTCTACAAACCACTGGACAACAATTTGCCCCAGCGATCGGACCTGCTGCTGGTAACGGTGGTGGTTTATTGCCACATCCTGTTCCTCAAGGTGGTTACAATAATGCACCTTGTCATTTCCAAACACCGATTACTTCAAATTCTGTCTCAAATTATGCCAACGCTTCTAACTATGTAGGTGTGATTGGAGGAGGTCGGCCTAATACTGATCATTCAAATGCTACTGTTCGACAAAGAGGTTTACAGCATCACAATTTATTCACTCATCCAAACCTTTCACAATCACCGTCAGCTCAAGGACAACAGTCCTTTCAATTGCCATCCAATTTTTATCCGTCAATTTCACCGTCTCATCAACGTGTCTCTATTCAACAGTTTGGAGGTGCATCTCGTGGCGCAATCACTGGACCGATTAATCCGCAAAATGGTCTTTATGGTCCAGGATTTTGTGGGGCTTCTCATCCACCAAATCAAGCTACTCCACCTCCTATTGGACATCAGTTAAATCCTATAGGTTTTTATAATAACCCGTTCCAATATCCATCTCGTCCAGGTGAGCATTTCACGTTAAACATAATTGATTCCAACCAAGTTATATTTCCTTGCCTCCTTATGTTCGATACAGCAGAATCATAATTTAATTTATACTGTTCCTAATTGCACGATTATTGTGTTATGTATGATATGAGGTATCCGGTATCGGATCGTTATACGTGCTAACTATTTGTGCGAAATTACAAGTGTGAGGGAGAGTCTTATTTGGCCAGAGAATCATATATATGCATATACGTTCCTCCTCGTTAGAAAATGATTCCATTCCTTGACTAATGATGTGCATTTGTTCGAATGCCTTCCGGATACCCTAAATAAAATTATTGGTAATAGAAAGCGTCATAAATGTATTGTTTTCGCCAAATTATAATTTAAACTCCTCATGACCTTCATCTTCTCAAATCTATTTGACTGGATTATACTTCTTGAATGATATCTTCGCAACGTGATCTTTCCGATTACTGCTTATACTTACTTGTAATACCTCTAGCACTATGTGATTTGAATTGACAATTCCATCTCTCTGTATACTAATGTGCTATGGCGACTTGAAATGATGTACACCTGCTTACGAAGTTCCACGTTGTAGCCGACTGACTGAATTAGATGTGTTTCATAATGTAAACTATGGAAGTCCTTATAGAACTATCATTTCATGAGACGGATAGCAAAGATGACACTCTTCTGACTATGCAGAAAAGAAAATCATTTATTTTCTTCCTTAGGTCCTATGACTAGTTGTAGTTGTTGATTTAAGTCGACAGCTCAAACAGACTTGCTACTCTAAAGTGTGTTGTATACAACACATGAAATTGTTGTTTTGAATCGATAGTTAAAATATATTCATTTTCCTGATAAACATGCTCTTAATTCCACTGCACCCACCACCTATCACAGTTTAGTTTGTTGAATGATAGATATCAAAGCTCTTATTAATACGTGAAAACTAATTAATACTGATCTTATAATTTTGCTTAATTTCCTTCCTCCAATTTTTTTTTTCTATTCTTTACATACACAGACGGACTTCATTGAAAATTCAACATTATCATCGTAATCATCATCAGCATCATCCGTACAAAATGTGTGTTCTGTGACCTTGTCAATTGTGAAAAATTTGTTGTTTTGCCCGAGTTCTGTGCTTCCATCTTCATTCTAATAATAATAATAATAATTATTAGATCCTATTTGTTATCCAGTCACGATTTTAGTCAAGCATTGGTCACTAATAAATAATTAATTAATTACTATTTGTCTTAAAAAAAAAGTACACATTACATTTGTTTTTTTATTTAGAAAAAAATTGAAAAAAACAACAATTAGATCAAATGTAGTCTTGCCCAGTTTTTTTTTTAAAGAAAAAAAAACTAGAACAAGTTCTTTTTTGATTTCTTCTTCTTCTCCATCTTCTGAACTCTCTTTTCCATATGTTTATGTCGTCAATTCACTGTCTCTCTCTCTCTCTGTCTCTCCGTCTTTATACCAGCTTACTGTTTTTGGTTTTCATCAAAAATATTTATTGTTCGAATGTAAATTCTGTTTTTCTTGTGTTGTGTATGAATTCTTGTTGTGTGTGTGGATGTGCGTGTGCGTGCGCGCGTTGATGAACATTGTCTCTTCCAAGAAAATAAGAAAGAAGAAATTACTTGTCAACATCGACAATGTTTTGCCCTTTTTGTTTGTTTGTGTATTTGTGATGATAGGATTGATTGCCCACTCGCTGGCTGATTAGGAAAGAATTTTATGATTACTCATTCTCTCTCTGTGTGTCTGATCTTGTTGAATCGCCTATTAAAATACCTTTTTGTTTGCCTATGAGATGATTTGACACTTGATCTGCGGTCTCACTAATTACTATTAACTATTATTATTAATATTATTATTATCATTATGATTAATTGTTGTACACGTACTCCCTTTCTGCTCATCAGTTAACTTGATTGGTTATTCTTGTAAACAGGATATCTCTCTGATATATATATATATATATATATATATATATATATATATATATATATTCAAATAATATGTTTACATTAGCGTTGGTTCTACACTGCTACTACTGCTACTACCACTGATAGTTCGTTGCTTGCAGTTTGTTATTTTAATAGATTTGTCTGTTTAGGTGTTAATGAACAATGACTGTTACTCCGGGAAAGGCGTCTTATTAAGTAGTAAGTAGTTTCACAACCTGTGATAATAAAATGGCGCTCCAAATCTCTGTATGGTTGATTGATTTCTGTTTTGTTTCTAAGCTCCTTTTACTTACATTTTTGTTAGAAAAAAGTTTCTAGGTAAGGATGGCAAATCAGTTGATGAAGTGGTGAATCTTCATCAGTTGAGGTGGTTGAGACATGTGTTATAAATGCCTAACCATCGACTGCCTCAATGAGCTATGTTTTGTGATGTAGGGGTTGGTTGGAAGAATGCTAGGAATGGCCAAACTAAAACATGACATAAATCCATGAAGTCATTGACACGTGGGTTGAGTCATTTTGATGAGTGTCGACTATATGGTTGGGGTCTCCGAGTTGATAGCGATTGATAGTTAGCTTGGGTGACGTGGCTCAAAACCTTTTACAATGGCGCAGATGCATCCACTCTTTGTGTTCACTCAAACTCTAACATTCTGAATTCCTCATCATTTCTATATTTCTCTTTCTAAGTTTATTTCACTAGATTAAACTTCTTGAATAATATCTTCGAACTGTAATCACTGCGATTATCGCTAATCCTTCTACTACCGCTACTACTATGGGATTTGAGTTGGCAAGCCGATCTCTGTGCTAATATGGTATGGCAACCTGAACTAATGTACGTACGTACGTACGAAGCTCTATGTTGTAACTGACTTAATTAATTAATTTCCTCCAACGATTATTCGAAACGTGTGTTGTCCCAGTTGCCGCTTTATTTATTATAAATGTATAATAATTAGTAGAGCTTTTTATGGATAATTGATGATGATATTCCCACCTCATTATTCGTATCAGGAGTGAATCCTAATCATCAGGTTTTGTAATTATGAACAAGAATATTGAAGCATTTTATGTAGATGAAGAATACAAGTCTGTGAATCCTCACTATTTTAAGTATCTGTATACAACACAGACGAGTTTAATTCGAAAAAGCGATACTGATGTGAAGGATTAGTTTCCAAAAAGATTTATGTTATATATATATATATTTGCGACCAGTAAACCTGTCTCCATTTTCTTGCATGACTTGAACCTACGGAATATGTCCGCTTCATTTAATGTGCTACAGTATTTCCCGTCTAATCGTAGCGTTTCCTGTGTAAACAGTTCAGCGTACTTTTGAAGCTTTTGTTTTGGTCTTTTCCAGACCATGGAAACATGTTTTCTATTTCATTCTGTAGGATGACGTAATTCAATTCTCGATTCAGTCATCTGACGTTCCGTTTCGTGAATATTTGGCATTTGATATGCTTACTTCGGTGATACCTAGTAAACATGAGACTATTCATTTTTTTCATCCACACTTGATATTTGGTAAATGTGTTATCCTGATTCCTGAATATAATATCTTATTTCATTGCTACTCTTGAACAAGTTACCGAAAACCCATCCATGCACTACCTAGATTTATGCGTCTGTTGGTTTGAATTGTTTAACCAGTCATATTTAAACAAGATATCTATAATTTGATTAGACCACGAAATTGCAATACAGTACAACAATTAAAAAATCAGTTAGTTTACTAAAATCTTGATCTCGTGCTGGTTGGCACTTGTTAGGAAGTCTATATTGCGATCTCAGGGCGACGCATATTTCCTTAGTAGGCTCAAATCTGCCTCACTCATTTTCTCAATCAAGGACGTTACCATTGGATTGATAAATAATTTCGTTTGACATATTAATACTTATGAGTAGTTTGAATCTTGTCAAATTTTTTGAGTTTATCAATCTGTAATGTATCGACCTTCTCAACTGGACCGGTTATTAATTCAACTTTTGATCATGCTGTATATTCAGCACCCAAATTATTGAGACCAGTGGTAGTACTCATCTCTACAACAGCAATGCTGTAGAATGTTATACAGACAACCAATCAGAAATGTATTAGAAATTTTCACATGGTCAGTTTGAGCAAAATGAAGTGGTTAGGAATGGATATATTCAGAACAGTACGCAGTTCACGTCTATCAAACTCGATTGATGATGGCCATAGAGTGAGTGGATAGTAGTAACACATAGCAAAAGCTTAAACACACTAGGGAATGGCCTAAAGGCCAGTTGCTTAGGATTGTTCAAGAAATTTAATTTCCAAGTGTCAGGGATTTTTATTATACACCATTGTGTATTATTTATGTTTATGATTCGATAGTCAGATGGATTTTCTCTTCCACTATAACTTTCTTGCTCAGGTAGTTAAGCTTGACAGTGTACTTATTGATATTCAGATCCCAGTCGCTGATCATATCGCTGATCGTGTTTTTGTGATCTTCAATTTCATCTTTGGAACAATATTATTTGATAACCAACTATCTCACTCATAACATCTATGTCTATTGGATATTTTGTATAACTGCCACAATTTTTGTGTCATCGTGGTCTTTTTTGAATATAGTGTATTGAACTATGATTTTTGTTTTCTGATGTTAAGTCGGTTCGGGTTCGGGATCTGGTCATTAACGTTTGAGAGAATTGTCATTCTTAGCGAAATCTATAGTTTTATCACGTAAACATCGTTGTGAAGAGTACAACAGCATATGATTCTCATCTTCCATCGCTCCACAAAATCTCATTGATTTGATAGATTAACGGTTGAACTTTTGAGAACAGGAGACTCGGTGTCTTTGATTGAGTGGTTAAGGTCTTGATTGTCATCTGTCTAGTAAAATTGATCAACTTTATCCAAGATTTTCCGAATGAGTATTATAATTCTTTCTTTATTTCAACCTAGCTATTCCTAATGCTTAGTCTTCTCGGACACCACTACACTCAAGAAGTTTTCTTACATGAGAAGATTCTAGAATGTTCCCTCACTATTGGCTATCGCTGATTGGATCAGAAAGAGTTTGTTCTTGGATATATATTAAGATATGCAAGAATTCGCACAAATAATTTCAAGACTCCATTCAAAGTACATTTATACAATGGTATTTTCAAGAAACGTTTGCGAAATTCATACAGTTGAATCAAACATAAACTAAAGTTCTATACTTTTCAAATCAACAATTTCACTTCACCAAAACAATTAGAAAACAGGATTAATATAGAGTCTCAATTTGACAAGTTATTTGATCAATTAAGGAAAAAACTTTCATCCAGTTTTTAATCTATCTTCATCCATTCTAACCAAAGATCACACAGGCGCAGTACCCTTCAAACTATAAGCAAAAGAATGAAGTCATGGATAATACGACCCAATAGAGGCTTAGTAAGTGTTTGTACTACTGAACATATTCGATTATATTGATGAAATGAAATGAAACCAGCTGGGATTCAATGGATGTTAAGTGCAACAAAAAATGAACTGACTCAACAGAAAAGTGAATTGATTGATTGACAAAGGAAATTAGTAATAACTCTACTTATATAAATCTAAGAGACATGATAGATCATGTTTCTTATGCAAGTATGGTGTATCAAAATGTGTAGCCAATTATTTAGTACTCAAAGACTTACTGATTGTCACATCACAATATTCTTTGCACGTGACATTTTTACCTCCCAATATACCGCTTCTTGAAAACATAGACATAATTTGTAAGCAATCTGACCTCTATCAGTACAAGAACTCAAACGAAGTTCTACTTTGTAGTTGATTGATTGAGCTACTTACTATGGCAAAAATGAAATAAGATTTACGTTAGATTCCAAGTTTATGTCGTCAAAATACAATCAACGCCATTGCTAATCATCTTTCAGCATTATTAACCGACATTTGAATCCTGTTCTTCTCAAATTCCCTGAAACCATTGCTGTTAAATGCCTCAAACAGGAATTAGGCAACCAAAAGAAATCATTTTGTTACGTTCCTCTCTACGCGTTCACCTTAGTCGAATAACAAGAACAAAACAATGAACCAGCGTCCAGGTAGGCTACTGTAATCCGTTGACCAAATTGTATCAGCAAGAAGTCTTGATATAGTGTAGAAATTGTATTCTACAAACACCCAGCCAGCACACAATGAATCCAAGCACACAAATCGCGTTTATTTATACTCTATAGAGATGTCCTTGGAACAGTCACAAAAATAGCACCTTCAAATGACATAGTAACCAATCACAGCCAAGGGATTTCCTGGTGGGAAATGTGATCTCAAGGTCAACTGATCGGTTTATCCAAAATAAAGATATTTATTAAGCGCTTTCTGGCGATCTAACATCCCTAACACATTTATAAATTCTTTACTACTAGTGATGACTTCATTGTCTATTTATTACGTCGTCCCTGCAGATGTTCTCTCTCGATTTGTGTTCAACAATAAGGCCTTTTTTTATTCACCTACCATCAGTTAATTTATTTGGTATATTTTGATAATCTATGTCTGTCTTTTTATTTCACACTGTATGTCTGTTTGATGTAGAATTAATTTTCTTTCATGCAATTTTCATTATTAAATAGAAATACTTCTCTGGTATAACAATGAAATTGTTTGATTTAACTTAGAAATAAGATTTTTCAACTAAATCTTTCTACAGGTTAATGTTAGTGTTAGTATAGTAGTTGTGAAGGTTGTCGGAATGACATGGAAATCAGTCAGTCAGTCAGTCAATAACAAAGTAGAACTTCGTACATACGTACGTATATCAGTTCAAGTTGCTACATATCACATTAGATCGAATTGTCATTTCGAATCCCATAGTAGTAGAAGTTGTAGCAATATTAGCTGTAATGATGAAGGTTAAGGTTCGAGGATATTATTCACGGAGTAGAATGTAGTGAAATAAACTTAAAACGAGAAAGATAAAACTGATGAAGAATCCATTCATCCAACCAAAGAATGGATGTACCTGTACCATTGCAAATGGCTTTGTCCCATATCATTCAACATCTGTAACCATCAGTTACTATCATCTCGTGGAGGCCAACCAAGTAGTATACACCTCCTACCGAACGTAACTCAGTTCATTTATCAGTAACTTCATGGATTTATTCCGTCATTTGGTATGGCCGCCCCTAGTTTTCTTCTAACTGCGTCCAACACTCCAAAAGTTGCTCTTCGAGACAGTCGGTTGTTGGTTGGACATACATAACACATGTCCCAACCAACGCAACTGATGATTGAAATGATGAACTGACCAACCCATCAGAAAAGTTGGAAGTACTAATTAGCTTCAGTGGTCAAGAAGTTGGGCGTTACAACACAAGATCGAAGGTCCTGTGTCACATGCTGGTGTCGTGGGTGAGCACAACTGATCAGACTTGTTAACTGTGTTGCAAGATTTCTAATATTAATCTAACATTGATCATTTTAAATCGGATTTTTAAGTGATCAATAGTGAGAATCTAAAAGATTTTTTTCACTTAAAATATAATAAAACTTATCTATATATGTATACCTGGCGTGTATATGTAGATAACCAGTTTTCAAAGCATCAATCTATGAAGAAAGGTATTTGACTGATAAACTGAATTATTTAGGCATTTGTTGACTGTTTAGTTCTCTTGTATGATTATTTAGAGATAACGGATGATATTGTTTAGGGTTACGTCATATTGCCACGGATCTATATTATTTATTTCCTTGAATGCATAATTTTCAGGTGATCTCCCACTTTTACACATTCGAAATTTGCATTACGCGGTAGTGAAGATTGTTAAGTTACACATTGTTGAAACCATGAATCGATCAATGTTAGACCACCATTAGAAACCTGGAAGCACTGGACGGCCGTTTCGTCCTGGTATGGGACTACTCGTCAGTGGCAGTGCGCATCCACGACTCCTGCACCTCGTAGGATTCGAACCCGGGATCGCGCTAACGCCTAACCATAGGACCACTGGGCCGGCATCCAACGGTGTTAATGTCTAACTCTGATTGATCTACGGATTTTGCGCGACCTCACCCACTGATTGATGATTTCAAATGTGTAGAAACACAAATCTCCAAAGCTCTAACTGAAAAAGATCTCCCACTTCTTCTATGCTTTAAGTTCATTCTTCTCAAATTATATATATGATCTGACATTGATATCTCGCATACTTATTTGTTGCCATCAATTTGGCATTCATCTAGATCAACAAATCACACTCATCTCTCACCGCTTACATGATGTAAGGAATTGGATTGAGGCGAATATAAATATTGTTGGGGATGTTAGATTCACAGAACTCGTTTGATATATACCTTATTTCGGATTTCACGTTTGCCAGCGTGGGCTGATCAGTTGACCTTGAGATTTCATTTCCCACTAGGAAAATCTATGACTATGATTGGCTGCTGTGTATTTTAGTGTGCTAATTTCTTAACTTTCCCAAGGACGTTTCTATGTTGTACAAATTAACGAGAGCTATATGCTTGATTGTATTTTGTGATTGCTGGGTGTTTGTAGAATATACTTTCTACGCTTACCAAGACTTCTATTTTACAGCTTGGGATTCATGGTAGCCTACCTGGACGCTGGTAATTGTCTCGTTCGCGTTTATCGACTAAGGTGAACTAGTAAGAGCTTCAAGCGTACCTAGTGACAAGCGTAACAAATATATATCAAGTTACACACATAGCCTGCTATATGACTAACTAATTGACAACGTGATAGTCACTGCTCTTTCCTCGTTATCCCTTCAAATGGTAAATGCATAAGAAGGTATACAAATCAATAAGAATTAGTTGCAAAAAGGTTAGTTTAATTAGCTAAACAAAAAAAAATATTGTCAGCTGACTGAAATAAAATAGACAGACAGACAGATACAATGTAGAACTTCGTACATAAGTACATCAGTTCAGGTTGCCATACCACATCAGCACACAGACGCAACTGTCAGTTCAAATCCAAGAGTGATAGTGATAGTAGAAGTATTAGCAGTAATGGAGAAGATTAGGGAGAGAAGATATGATTCGAGAATTATAATTCAGTAAGATAAATTTAGAAGGAGAAAGTGAGAGATTATGAAGAATTCAGAAGGTTAGAACTAGAGAGAACACAAAGAGTGGATGCACCTGCGCCATTGCAAACGATTCTGAGTCATGTCGTTCAAGGTCTCTAACCATCAATGAAATAAAATAAGTCAAGTGCACGCAATTAAAAATGCAATAATATTAATGTATTGCAGTAGATAAATTGTGTTTATGCCGAAAATGACTAATCTGATTTGAAACTGTTTGCATAATCTCCTACGGATTGTTTCATCGGATCCAACTACCTCCTTGTACTTCATCATATCTACATGCTATGAAGTAGATAGATTCTTGTAAATGGTTGTCCTATTCTCAATTTTTTTTAGTCTGAGTGTTTGTGCTCTTTGATTCACAAGCAAATTTCATATGTTTGTATGAGCGTGCTGATGATGTTGTTCAGTAGAAGAACAATGAAAGCTCCACAACCAAAACAACCAGCTCAGAGAACGAAACACCACCACAATCATCCACCTGAGCTACAAGTTTTCTCCACCATCTCAACAGTCTCAAAAATATCACCTTAAAATGACATAGTAACCAATCACAGCCAAGGGATTTGCTGATGAAAAATGTGATCTCAAGGTCAACTGATCGGTTTATCCAAAATAAATCCAAAATAAAGATATTTATTAAGCGCTTTCTGAGGATCTAACATCCCTAACACACTTATGAATGCTTTACTACTATGATGACTTCATTGTCTATTTATTACGTCGTCCCTGCAGATGTTCTCTCTCGATTTGTGTTCAACAATAAGGTTTTTTTTATTCACCTATCATCAGTTAATTTAATTGGTGTATTTTGATAATAATCTATGTCTGTCTTTTTACTTCACACTGTATGTCTGTTTGATGTAGAATTAATTTTCTTTCATGCAATTTTCATTATTAAATAGAAATACTTCTCTGGTATAACAATGAAATTGTTTGATTTAACTTAGAAATAAGGTTTTTCAACTAAATCTTTCTACAGGTTAATGCTACTGTTAGTATGGAGTTGTGAAGGTTGTCGGAATGGCATGGAAATCAGTCAGTCAGTCAGTGAATAACAAAGTAGAACTTCGTACATACGTACGTACATCAGTTCAAGTTGCCACATATCACATTAGATCGAATTGTCATTTCGAATCCCATAGTAGTAGAAGTTGTAGTAGTGTTAGCGGTAATGATGAAGGTTAAGGTTCGAAGATATTATTCACGGAGTAGAATCTAGTGAAATAAACTTAAAAAGAGAAAGATAAAACTGATGAAGAATCCATTCATCCAGCCAAAGAATGGTTGTACCTGTATCATTGTAAATGGCTTTGTCTCATATCATTCAACATCTCTAACCATCAGTTACCATCATCTCGTGGAGGTCAACCAAGTAGTATACACCTCCTACCGAACGTGACTCAGTTCATTTATCAGTAACTTCATGGATTTATTCCGTCAATTGGTATGGCCGCCCCTAGTTCTCTTCTAACTGCGTCCAACACGCCAAAAGTTGCTCTTCGAGACAATTGGTTCTTGGTTGGGCATACATAACACATGTCCCAACCAATGCAACTGATGATTGAAATGATGAACTGACCAATGTTAGAATAACCAACCCATTTGAAAAGTTGGAAGTACTTATTAGCTTCAGTGGTCAAGAAGTTGGGCGTTACAACACAAGATAGAAGGTCCTGTGTCACATGCTGGTGTCGTGGGTGCGCACAACTGATCAGACTTGCTAACTGTGTTTCAAGATTTCTAATATTAATCTAACATTGATCAGTTTAAATTGGATTTTTAAGTGATCAGTAGTGAGAATGTAAGCGATTTTTTTCACTTAAAATATAATAAAACTTATCTATATATGTATACCTGGCGTGTATATGTAGTTAACCGTCTTTCAAAGCATCAATCTATGAAGAAAGATATTTGACTGATAAACTGAATTATTTAGGCATTTGTTGACTGTTTAGTTCTCTTGTATGATTATTTAGAGATAACGGATGATATTGTTTAGGGTTACGTCATTTTGCCACGGATCTATATTATTTATTTCCTTGAATGAATAATTTTCAGGTGATCTCCCACTTTTACACATTCGAAATCTGCATTACGGGGTTGTGAAGATTGTTAAGTTACACATTTTTGAAACCATGAATCGATCAATGTTAGACCACCATTAGAAACCTGGAAGCACTGGACGGCCGTTTCGTCCTGGTATGGGACTACTCGTCAGTGGCAGTGCGCATCCACGACTCCTGCACCTCGTAGGATTCGAACCCGGGATCGCGCTAACGCCTAACCATAGGACCACTGGGCCGGCATCCAACGGTGTTAATGTCTAACTCTGATTGATCTACGGATTTTGCGCGACCTCACCCACTGATTGATGATTTCAAATGTGTAGAAACACAAATCTCCAAAGCTCTAACTGAAAAAGATCTCCCACTTCTTCTATGCTTTAAGTTCATTCTTCTCAAATTATATATATGATTTAACATTGATATCTCGCATACTTATTTGTTGCCATTAATTTGGCATTCATCTAGATCAATCAATCACACTCATCTCTCACCGCTAACATGATGTAAGGAATTGGATTGATGCCAATATAAATATTGTTGGGGATGTTAGATCCCCAAAAACTCGCTTCATAAATGCCTTATTCTGTATTTCACGTTTACCATCATGAGCTGATCAGTTGACCTTGAGATTTCATTTCCCACTAGGAAAATCTATGACTATGATTGGCTGCTGTGTATTTTAGTGTGCTCATTTCTTAACTGTCTCAATGACGTTTCTATGTTGTACAAATAAACGAGAGTTGTATGTTTGATTGTACTGTGATTGCTGGGTGTTTGTAGAATATACTTTCTACGCTTACCAAGACTTCGATTTTACAGCTTGCGATTCACGGTAGCCTACCTGGACGCTGGTAATTGTTTCGTTCGCGTTTATCGACTAAGGTGAACTAGTAAGAGCTTCAAGCGTAACAAATATATATCAAGTTACACACATAGCCTGCTATATGACTAACTAATTGACAACGTGATAGTCACTGCTCTTTCCTCGTTATCCCTTCAAATGGTAAATGCATAAGAAGGTATACAAATCAATAAGAATTAGTTGCAAAAAGGTTAGTTTAATTAGCTAAACAAAAAAAAATATTGTCAGCTGACTGAAATAAAATAGACAGACAGACAGATACAATGCAGAACTTCGTACATAAGTACATCAGTTCAGGTTGCCATACCACATCAGCACACAGACGCAACTGTCAGTTCAAATCCAAGAGTGATATTGATAGTAGAAGTATTAGCAGTAATGGAGAAGATTAGGGAGAGAAGATATGATTCGAAAAGTATAATTCAGTAAGATAAATTTATAAAGAGAAAGTGAGAGATTATGAAGAATTCAGAAGGTTAGAACTAGAGAGAACACAAAGAGTGGATGGACCTGCGCCATTGCAAACGATTCTGAGCCATGTCGTTTAAAGGTCTCTAACCATCGATGAAATAAAATAAGTCAAGTGCACGCAATTAAAAATGCAATAATATTAATGTATTGCAGTAGATAAATTGTGTTTATGCCAAAAATGACTAATCTGATTTGAAACTGTTTGCATAATCTCCTACGGATTGTTTCATCGGATCCAACTACCTCCTTGTACTTCATCATATCTACATGCTATGAAGTAGATAGATTCTTCTTGTAAATGATTGTCCAATTCTCAATTTCTTTTAGTCTGAGTGTTTGTGCTCTTTGATTCACAAGCAAATTTCATATGTTTGTATGAGCGTGCTGATGATGTTGTTCAGAAGAAGAACAATGAAAGCTCCACAACCAAAACAACCAGCTCAGAGAACGAAACACCACCACAATCATTTATCGCATTGTTTATTCTATGAGAATCTTCCACAACGAAAATGTGGACATTGTTGGGCCCTTGATCAAGTTGTCTTCAAAATAATTAGACGATTTCCTTATTATACATTGAAGTCATTAATCAATCATTGTTAGACGACTAGTAGAAACCTAGAAACACTGGACGGCCTTATCTACCTCGTATGAGACTCATCAGCAGTGAACATCCACGACTCCTGTAACTCACACGATTCGAACCCAGGACCTTCGGTCTTGCGCGCGAACGTCTAACCACTATTGGATTTGAATTGACAATTGCATCTCTGTGCTAATGTGGTATGCCATCATAGACTGTTGTACAAACGAAGTTCTACGTTGTTAATGATTGATTAATTGATTGATGAAATAAACTCATTCAACCGAATCCGTGTTCGGCTTCTTATTACTGCCATCGCACAAACACGGTTCGCCTAAGTATGATGTATACGGAAACTGGATGAGAGACCTGGTTCATAACATTCTCGAACATGCTTAAAAACAAGAGGAGTCAGCTTACAAATCACTAAAGTGATGAGCTCAACGACGAACTCAATGCAGCCCACTAAAATTGGTAAGCTCGACTTCAAGTTCAACTCAGCCATTTAACACTCATTTGTTACATAAGAACGAAGAGATTGAAGGGATAATGACTTTCAAAAATAATTTATAGATTATTATTATTGTTATTATTATCATTGTAAGTAGATAGATATCCAGTACCTCACATCCATGACCTTCCTAACGATGTGGGAGATATTAAGATCTTTTAAAAGACTGACCTTCTTTACGGCTTATTACACCATATTGTCGTTGCGCTGGAATAAATATATTGAAAACTTCGTAATCACGTCCCGTTCACCACTCTGGTGACCCATGATCTAATCCCGATTCGATTGATGATGCTATGAAATAAATCTTCCCTTCAACTTTCTGTTTGTGTGACCGCGGTAATAAGAAGTTGAATAAAGCTTTGTGGATAATTTTATTTTGTGAAATCGTTCACGCAGACAGAAATGAAGATAAAAAGAGTAACAGTAACGTGAAGTGAAGTGAAGTGAAGAGAAACGGAGAAGGTGAGTTAGGCCAATTCAATCAGCTGAGAGATAACTAGATATTTATGGTAAGAGAAGAGTAAGCTAGACATCTGATAAGCAAGGTAAGCAATGCACTCAGATCCCGACCGAAGCTGCTACCTTGACGTGGTGTTCTGGCTTGCCTACCGAGCTATATTGGATGGAATATATGTTCCTGAACATTCTACCACGCCATGCAGGTCGACTGGAGAACGATGAGACTAAAAGCAGCTACTCAAGGTCTGAGGGTGAAGTCGTACTGCTGACTGCAGGAAGGTGTGACAGCAGTAAGGTGTTTCCCTCGGATAACCAGCACCTGCAGCAATGCTGCCTTCTCACAAGGAAGGAAGGGTTAGAAAAGGTCGACTCTAAAAATGTCACACCTCCCCTACCTCACGGATTTCCGTCTCCTTGGGTAAGGGTGCCCACTTAGGGCCTTTAAGAACGGAGCTAACCATCAAAAATCCTTTCATAAAAAGGCCGTGCGTGACCGACCTCAAGTAGTTGTCTGTTGGGCTCTGCGGTCACGATCCCGGGTCTCTAAGATCGACACTAATCTACCTTCCTTTTCAGGTCCCTCAAGAAACAACCTTCCACGGTGTGGGCAGCCGGAAATCGACAAGCGCCTTCATACCAGTAACAAAACACGAGACCGAATCGGTCAAAATCAAATCCTTTATACACCCCCTAATATCTCTCTTATCTCTACGACTATATCTACTCACATTCCCTTATCTGACTGCACCGCTAATGCAAACGATGCGAGTTTACGAAACGTTATTCCTGATATCCTGAAACCCCATTCTAGACTATATGTTGGAGCTTTTAATGTACGGACATTGCGTCAAATAGGGCGACAAGCTTCATTAGCTAAGACTTTAGAATCTCGCTCCATAGATGTATGCTGCGTCTCTCTCTCTACTACTATTGGATTTGAATTGACAATTACATCTCTGTGCTAATGTGGTATGGCAACATGAACTGATATACGTACGTACCAAGTTCTACGTTGCTATTGATTGACTGATTGATTGATTGAACTGCATCACTGTGAACTCTGACCGAATAATGGATTTTATGTAGAGAAAAAGAAGATACTACTAATTTATTTTAAAAAACAAACACAACTTCACATAATTTTATTTTATTTTTTTTTACATTTTCTATAATTTGCAACTGTACCCAATACACCATTGAATTATTTCATGATAAATTGTTGTATGTACTAGCTAACGAGTCACACATAAGATGAAATGCTCATCCCTAGATTCTACTTGTAATCTAAAAGTAATATCGAGACAATCTGGACATGATGCATATATTTCAAAGAGATTGATCATTTACAGTCCTAAACATTAATAGGTAGATTCAAATAACCTGTGAAAATGAATTAATCTTCATCCTGTTGCATTAGTGAGTGTGACTATCTGAACTCAATAATTAAGTGGATATACATATGATGGCATTTGAAGTGAACTGTACTAGATTTGAGTCCACAAGTGAGTATGAACTTTGAAATTCAGATACATCCGGCTGATGAGTGCAGAATAGAATGAGGCGTACATCTATTCTCCTTTCTCAAACTACTCAATTTTTATTCATTCTTTTCATGTCTGCGTTCTGTGGTCTTCCTTTTTTCCTTTAGCCTTATGAATTACAATTGAGGGCTTATCATGTGACGCATTCGGATGCTTTCCTCAATGTATGTCCTATTTAGTTCCAAAAAATTTCTTTCTGAATTATTCGTCTGCTGAAATCTGGTTTGTTCTCTCCCACTATATGTTGTTGCTGATAGTTTCTGGACAACAGATCTGAAGTATTTTGTTTAGACAACGCTTGATAAATACTTGTATCTACTGGATGATGGATTTGATAGTTCTTCAAGTTTCTACCTCATACAGTAGAACTGTCTTGACATTTGTATTGAAAATTGTGACTTTGATGTTGGTCAGAAAATGATTCGAGATCGTTTAGCTGTGAAATAATGATCTAGTTAAGACCGGTTTTTGTTTTAGCTCAACAAATGATTACTGTTATGTTCGTCACTAGGTACACTTGAAGCTATTACGAGTTCATCTTAGTTGACAAACGTGAACGAGACAATGAACCAGCGTCCAGGTAAGCTACCTTGATCCCAAACTGCAAAATAGAAGTCTTGATAAGCGTAGAAAGTATATTCTACAAACACCCAGCAATCACAATACAACCAAGCATACAACTCTCGTTAATTTGTACAACATAGAAACGTCCTTGGGAAAGTTAAGAAATTAGCACACTAAAATACACAACAGCCGATCACAGCCATGGATTTTCCTAGTGAGAAATGAAATCTCAAGGTCAACTGATCAGCCCATGCTGGCAAAGGTGAAATCCAAAATAAGGTATTTATCAAGCGAGTTCTGGGGATCTAACATCCCGAACAATTACCGACATAGCTGTCTTCAAACATGAAAACATATCCAAAAAGTATCTACTTTCTTGAAATTATAATCGGATTAGCAAAATTCAAAACAAATAGTCATAAGCCCTTTTTTATTGTGATTGGTCCTTCAAATAATTATTTGACAAGATAACCATTAAAGAAGTCAGTATACGACAAATGTTTACCAAACACCACTAAGTGCTAAGTTAAAATCTATATGTGACACAAGACAATGTCAGATGGTTGACAGGAAACTCAAAATCTAAATTTTGTTCTCATTGATCAAGAACTACTAGTCTCTTAGGAACTGTGATATTCTACCTGAAGTTTGTGCTGATGAAGAACAATGAAAGTTCCACAATCAAAGTATCCACCTCAGAGGACGAAACTCCACTACAATATTCTTAAACTACTGAGTACAAATACAATTCAATAAGTCCCAATGATAATTCAATTTTGTATCTAAACTCATTGAGAACCTTTATTGAATAAGTTTTTGAGATCATAACTCGATCAAAGTTAGACGACGATCAGAAACCAGGGTCTGCTGTACTGTATGACTGTTTCGTCCTACTATAGGACTCATCAGCAGTGCTTTTCCACAACCTGTGCTCCATAGAATCGAACCTAGAGACTTCGTTATCGCCACCATTAAGCCGGCATCTAACTTTCGCCAATCAACGGTTTTTGCCCAAGCGCATCCACTGTCTTCAGTGAGCACTTCTTAGCACTGGAACAGGGTTTAACTACATTGGTCATGATTTCCCACTAGAACTCGAAGGACCTTACAAAGCTAGTTCCTAGTGAACGAATGTAATTTACATTATGAGGTTGTGGAGATTGTTGAGTTATTTTAGAATAGTACAATTAATTATTCCAATCAACTTACTAACTTAACTATACTTTAATCTTCTTAACATGGCTAAAAAAAATCAATCAAATCCTGTTAAGAATGTGAATTTTTCTTTTCTCTTTTCATTTTTTTTCTTCTACTAACAAAAGTGCAAACAACCATATTTGAAAAAAAAAAGAAAGAGAAAGCAAACAGCCTATTGGTTAATTTGAAAAAGTCACTTAATACCAATTGGTCAGTTTAAATTTAGTCTGCATATCGATCACATTCATGTGTGTGTCTGTGTCTGTGTACAATGAATGATGTGTACACACCTGTTTATAGTGTGTTATGTATGATGAATGTTTGTGTTTTGTGTGTATGTGTGTGTGTTTTAAGCCATAGAAAATCAGTCAATATCTGCACTATTAGTATTGATTATTGAACGCTTATTTATTTAATTATTTGTTCGTTCATTCGAATTATTTCATCCTGTTTTTATTCTTCTATCGTTTTATTCATTCATCTCCTCTGTCTATGCTGCTTCATTTTGGTTTCTTTCATCCGATCTTTATGATTCTTCGATAAAATTTGAAGATCGATGAATTGTTTCACGATATTCAATTTCTTCACCACCTTTATCAAATAAAATCAGACATATTGCAATGCCAAGTATCACAATACCACAACAAACAATAATCAATGACCAACCAACTGTAATCATTGATGATTGAGTTTCAGTTAGAGAATTTTCATTTGCTTCGCTTAAACATTCAATAACCAATAGAATTAAAGTGGATAACATAGCGATACCTAAAAAAAATCAAATAAATATCAATATAAATATAGTGAATTTAAATAAATTTAAATTCAATATTTTGAAAAAAATATTTAAAAATAAAATTAATTTGAAAATTTCGCCATATGGTTTATAATAAAATTTTAAGAGGTGATAGAAATAAATATTCTCAAGCTATAAAACATTTCAATCAGATTGAATAAGTTATCCAGTTAGATAATTAATATCAGTGCAATTATGATCATGATAATATTATGTTTTGAAATTATGGATTGATTAACGTTAGATCACCATTTGAATATTGGAAGCACTGGTATGAGACTCATCAACATTGTTCATGCACGACTCCCAATACTCGTAGGAATGGAACTCAAGACCTTCAGTCTTGCACAACCTCATACCATGTTTTTGATGAGCATTGATACTTACTTACTTACTTACTTACGCCCGTTACCCACAATGGAGCATAGGCCACCCACCAGTTTTCTACAACCAACTCTGTCTAAAAGCTTCCCTTTCTAGTTCTGTCCAATGTTTGTTCATTCCTCTCATATCTTTCTCTATTTCTCGGGGTAGTGTGTTCCTTGGCCTTCCTCTTTTCCTTTTGCCTTCAGGGTTCCATGTGAGGGCTTGTCTCGTGATGCAGTTAGGTGCTTTTCGTAGTGTGTGTCCTATCCACCAACTCCACCGCTTCTTCCTGATTTCCTCATCCACTGGAATCTGGTTTGTTCTCTCCCACAGTTCGTTGTTGCTGATCATGTCTGACCAACGAATCTGAAGTATTTTGCGTAGACAACTGTTCATTAACACATGTATCTTCTGGATGATGGCTTTTTGGTAGTTCTCCATGTTTCCGCTCCATACAGTAGAACTGTCTTGACATTTGTATTGAAAATCCTTATTTTGATTTTGGTTGAAAGTTGTTTGGAGTTCCAGATATTTTTCAACTATAGAAATTCAGCTCTCGCTTTGCCGATCCGTGCCCTCACATCTGCATCCGATCCACGTTGGGTGTCGATGATGCTGCCAAGATATGTAAAGGTGTTAACGTCTTCCAAGGCATCTACATCAATAGTGATTTGGTTGGTCCATTGATAACTCTAAATAAAAACCTTAGCACGCCTTTAATAGGTGAACTGAACCTTTTCCTTTCACTGCTTCGGAATAATTCAACATGTAAGGGATAACCATACAGTTAAAAACTATTTTCTCAAAATTAATATTTCATTTGGTTCATGTTATCACTTGTTTCATAACCAAACACTGTTTCCTGATTGGCTAATAGACCGTTCAATGTTGTCAGTATATCCTACTTTTACCATGCTTTTTATGAAATCTAAAGGTTTTGTGTTCGATTTTCTAAGGCATAATATAAGTTAATGGTTGAACAATTTCAACCTAGAACTAAAATAAATGTTTCGAAGTAGCTTTTATCGTGTACCTTTCATAAACATCATAATAAAAATCAGAGGAGAAACAGTGAAGACAACTACTTTGCAATTTATAAATCCACATTCAATCTAGTCCTCATAACTTAACTTCATGTTCATATCTTAAAATTTATCTTATGATTCTTTCAAACTACTGAATTAAAAATTAATTGCTGAAACACATAAAAATTTATCGATTCATGTGTTCAATGTTATCAATAGACAAGAAATGCATCATTAACAAATTTGGCTATTCAAATCGAAGTACTTGATGACTCATTTTATATTCTGTACTAATCGACTGGTGGTCATTGGCCAAACTAAACTGTAAAAAATGGTATTCATTTCGATTTTTATTGTAGTGTGTGTGTGTGTCTGTGTACTAATATGTCAAGCCTACAAGGTTTGTCCCAGTTTTTGGACAAATTAACTAATTCAATCTTCTCGAGTTATTATTCACACATCTCTCTACCTTATTTGCTTATAACTTTAGTTGATCTTATTTGGTTGTGTATGTGCATTGCTCATTTCACTTGTCACATGTTTTTAGCTTATGTTTGTCACATCAGTATGGATTTGGCTTGCTCGCCGCCTTATCCACTTCGCTTCGTATCGACTTTATGCTTTTTAGTCTCTGCAGAATTGTATTTGACTTTTTATTACCCTCATCGCACAAAAAGGGGTTCACCTAATTATATATGATATACAGATACTGAAGGGAAGATTTATTTCATAGCATACGCGACTGTTCGCCCATATAGGTAGGAGTCAGATTGCAGGCCTTGTAAATCAATGAGCCGTACTTCGAATCGAACGCAGGCCACTAGACTGGTTAGCTACACATGATATCTTTGAACAATGACTGTAAATAATGTTCACGATACAAATTCTGTCCTATTCGAGATCTATGCTGAATATTGACGCATCCACTTAAAATCCTAACAAAAAAACAGGTTAAGATCATTCATGTGTTCAAGTTGAAAAGTATCCAATCAAAACGAAACAACTATTTAGTTTACACTTGTTTTAATTAATATTCCAGTTGATGTTAGTTAAGTGTTAAGATTAATCTTTTTATTAGGGAAAAATCCACTTGGCATTCAAAAGTATTCAGTTTATGTAAGGTAACTAAAGTTTGTGATATCTATTAAGGAAATCGCTTTAATTGTATCCGTAGTTTATTATTTGAAGTTATTTTTTCTAGAATAATCAGATATTTTTGAACCCATTGGAAAACTGTACACAGTTGACGGTTATTTAGTCCTAGTATTGAATTCAGCAGAAGTGCACGTTCACGAACCCGCTAGCGAGAACCGAACTCGGGATATTTGGTCCCGTGAGTTAACGCTTAACCTTTAAACAAATGAAACGGCATCCAACTGTGTCAATGTCTAATTTCGATTGATCCACAGTAGTGAGCAACCATCATCAATTGTCTTCAGTGCGTAACTGCCTCACACCTGACATGGTTGTGCTCTACTGAACACAACTTCCCAGTACAACTGAAAGAATATCTTCACTAATGAGCACATGAAAATTGACAGAATACGGTTGCGAAAATTGGTTAGTTTTACTGAAATCATGAAATCATGTTCAATATGTCGGTTTTACATTGACTGCAACGCGATACTGACATGTAAAACTTATTTGGTGTCAACTAGCAGCAAGTTTTCTTACACCAACCGATTCAATTTTTTATCAGTTGTGTAGTAAATTTGAAAAATGTTGGTCTGACTAATCAAGTGTTTGATGTGTTCCAGTAAATTAGATTTTATTTTTCTACTGATCAATTGTTTACAACGGATAGAGTATAGTTTGCAGTGATTGGCTGTTCTCTAAATTGAGTCCTTCTTATTTGATTGGCTGACAAGCTTCTGTGATATGATTGGTGGATTTTCCGACGACGAACAACTTTGAAGTGATTTATGAAGATTTCTGTAAAATTTTTGATTTGTATTCGTCTAGTATTAGAAATAAACTGATGATAAGAATCTTTTCACATTATTCCTATTTTGAAACTATTACCCATATTTGTCTGGTTACTATAGTAATTTTATTTTCTCAATTCGTATTACTAGACAATGATGTGTTTTGAAAGATAAGAAAGACTCCATGTAGGAAACGTAAGTTATTTGCGACTGAGGGGATGTAATATATCTATAGTAATCAGTAGGTATTGTTATTCATGTTTTGTTTTAGTTGATAAGTTTATGAAATTAATTTCTGTTATCACTTTTCATGCGTCTTTTCCTTATCAAATTAATAATTACATATGTGTTGGTAACTGACATTTATTTGCGACGTTTTGATAACTATTGTCTACCGATAGGACTATTTACTGTAATTTAGAATTTCAAGAAATCATATTGTTGAATTTCGCGTTATAAATCTGTCTGTCTATAGATGACTTATTTAAACAAGTTACCTTCTGATGGAGCATAATCCCCACCGACTAGCGTTTTACAACCTACTACTATATCCTGGACCTTCTTCCTTTCCAGTTCAAGTCAACTGCCATTCATTCTTTCTATATTTGCTCACCATTCTCGGCACAATGTGTCCTTTGATTTTCCTCCTTTCTTTTGGTCTTGAAGATTTTTAAGTTAGGCCTTGCATCATGATACAGTTGAGATGATTTCAGCAATGTATATCTTATCCACTAACAACGTTTTCTCCTCAACTGGAATCTGGTTTGTTCTCTCCCGCAGTAAGTTGTTGTTAATGATGTCTATCTAACATCTGTGTATTATCTTGTATAGATAACTGTTAACAAACATCTCTGTCTTGTGAATGATGCCTTTCATCATTATTCAAGTTCCCATTCCATACAGTAGTAATGTCTTGACATTTGTATCGATAATTGCTACTTTGGTGTTTGTTGATCGATAGTTGTTTTGAGTTGCAGATAACCTTCATTTGAAGAAATGATACCTTTATTTTACCAATCCGTGAGATTACATCGACATCAGATCCACCTTGTTTATCAAAGATGCTGCCCAGATTGTGTAATTTTAATTAGTGCATTCTGTGTTTCAGTTATTGTGACCAAATTGACAATAATCGCATAACTTATTAATCATTCACGTACAACTACTAATCACATTATTCAATAAACCAATAAAACATCCCGATGAGCTTGAACATGATTGATTATTTTCAATGAATACAGTCAGTCAGATGCAATGTAGAACTTCGTACGTAAGTACATGAGTTCATATCGCCATACTACATCAGCACAGAGATGTAATTGTCAATTCAAATACAATAGTAGTAGAGGTAGTAAAGGTATTAGAAGTAATCGGAGAGGTTAGGATTAGAAGATATTATTCAAGAAGTATGATTCAGTGAGTAAAGTTTAGAAAGTCAAAACTAAAGTTGTTGAAGAATCCAGAAGATTAGGATTTGAGTGAACACAGAGAGTAAATGCACTGGCGCCATTGCGAACGATTTTGAGCCATGTCATTCAAGGTCTCTAACCATCGATTATTATCATCTCGCGGACCCCAACCACGTAGTCGACAATTACCGACATGGCTAAGTCCACTCGTCAAAAACTTCATAGATTTCTGCCATGGTTTGGTTTGGCCGCCCCTAACTTTCTTCCACCCTATTCCTACACTACAAAACAAAGCTCGACGAGGCAGTCCGTGGTCGGGCATACGCAACACATGTCCCAACCACCTCAACTGATGAAGTTTCATTACTTCATCTATTCATCTGCCATTCTTACCTGGCAGCGTTGCTCACTCGGGTGTCCCACGATGCACGAGCGATGCTCCGAAGACACCTATGATCGAAAACCAGTAACCTACGAATATCTTCTACTCTCACTGGCCATGTTTCACAGCCACAAAGTAAGACGGAGAGAACTGCTGCGCAGTACACTCGTCCTTTGGTAAGCAAACGGACACCTCTCCTACGCCATAAGTGACGCAGGTTGGCAAAAGCCAATCGAACCTTCTGTATCCGAGCTGAGATTTCGTTAGTCACCAGGCTATCAGCACTGATAAGACTTCCCAGATAAGTGAAGCGGTCTACAAGTTCGACTACTTCAAACCAATCTTGAAGCAACATCTTGCATTTCGAGGGGGAAAACCGCATCCCGAACATGCTTGTATTGTTGCTTCGGGCAGTCAGAAGACTCTGCATTTTGTCAGCGTCTTCACCAAATAGAACTATGTCATCGGCATATTCTAAGTCAATGAATTAAAACATCAAAAAAAGGTGAAATTCTAGAAAAAAACTATTATTGATTCTATCAAAATGTTATCTTTAAAATAAAATTAAAAAAATAATCAAAACAACTTACAAGAAAATATTTGTAAAATAATTGATGCACGATAAAATGTCTTTTTGCGTTTTAGATTCAATGAAAATATTCCACTTAATAGAAATGTAATTCCAAGTATAGTTAGCATTAAACCAATCAAATCTAAGATAATAATCATCATTATTTTAACTAAACAAAAAGGGAGAAAGAAAATTGAAATCAAATATCAAACAGTTAGTTATGTGCATTCAAACAATGTAAATGTTTGTAAATTTTTAAAGAATACAGTTAGACAATGATAATTTTATAATTGAAAATTGATAACAAGGATAAATTTAAACGTTTTATGATGCCATATCATTAAATGTTCAATCAGATAGTCTGTCAGCTATAATGTAGAACTTCGTACGCACGTATGTACATCAGTTCAAGCTGTCATACCACATTAACACGCAGATAGATCGAATTGGCAATTCAAATCCCATAGTAGGAAAAGGTGTGGTGTGTGCTACTTATACGATCGATATAAGTAGTATAAGAAGGGACGTGAAAGAAGAAGTCGCACGGTCACAAGAGGAAAACGGAAAGCAAATGGAGCAAAAGCAAGAAGTAAATGGAGTACCAACAGGAAGGAAAAGAAGCAACAGCAAGAATGGAAGAAGGATGGAGCGTTGGAAGTCACGAATCAAAGATGGTGTGCAAATAGAGTATTCAATGTAATGTTTTCGTTTTTAATTGAATCGGAATGTAAATTTATGTAATACAATCTTCCGTGCCTGCCTCAAACTTCTCACAGGTAGTGGAGGTAATAGCTGTAATTGTTCAAGAAGTTAAATCTAGTGAAATAAACTTACAAAGAGAAAGATTAAGGTGACAAGGAATTCAGAAGACAGAAAATGAATGCACGTGCATCATTACAAACGATTTTGAGCTATGTCCTTCAAAGCCTTTAACCATTGGTTACTCTTGTCTTGAGGATCCCAACCAGGTAGTCTACATCTACTAACATGACTCAATGCACTTGTCTATAACTTGATGGATTTGTGCCATATTTTAGTTTGGCCACCCCTAGCTTTCTCCCAACCTACTCCTACATCACAAAACATAGCTCGACAAGGCAGTCGGTAGTTGGTTAGGCATACGTAACACATGTCCTACAACCACTTCAAATGATCAAGATTCACTACCTCATGAATTGATCTGCCATCTTTACCTGGTACCCGTTTCCTAACAACAGACGCGATCTGATGTATCTAGAATGGTTAAACTGTAATCAATCAGTCAAAGAAGATAGATTCATCCGTTGAATGCCTTCATATTTTGTATTATATAAATGACTTGAATCAATCCAGTTGTTTTTAACAAATGTTTCTCATCAGGTGAATAATTAATAGGAAATTTAATCTTTTAACACTCAGACACTGAATACCATTTCTTACAGATTTTGTTTGTGGTGTGCGCGGGCATGTCGAGTCTACATCACTTGTTCTAGCCTTTGGATACAACATGCGCCAACTAAATTACACTTGATGGAGATGCGTTGGAGGACGTAAAAACCTTTTCATGTCTGGGCAGCATCATTGACGAGCATAGGGGATCAGACGCAGATGTGAAGACGTGGGTCGGGAAAGCAAGGGCCACATTTTTACAACTGAACAACATCAGGAACTCAGAACAACTAGGAGCTAATATCAAAGTCATAATTTGCAGTACAAATGTCAAGACAGTTCTGTTGTATGGATCGGACTCTTGGAGAACTACCAAAGCCATCAATCAGATGATACTAGTGTTCATTACCAGTTGCCTGTGGAAAATACTTCGAATCCATTGGCTTGATACAATCAGCAGCAACTTTGTGTGAGAGAGAACAAACTAGTTTTTAGCGGAGGGAGAAATCAGGAAGAATAGCTGATAGTGGATAGGACTCATATTGAGGAAAGCACCCAACTGCGTTACAAAAACGGTCTACACTTGGAATCTTTATGGCCACAGGAAAAGAGGAAGGCCGCCGACCAGTATTCTCCAACCTACTCTGCCCTGGACTTCCTTTTACAGTTCTGTTCAATTTTTGTTCATTTTTCTCATGTCTTTTTCTATTCAGGGCGCTATTGTTTAACGTTCAACAGTATAATTAAAGTCTATGTAGTTGTCACTGACTGTGAGATTGGGATGGAGACAATTTGGCCGAAACCTATGTGATAACAATGACCAATGGTGGTTGAAGACGTATTCACTAACTCACATTCAGGTAGGTAAAGAAGCACATTATACCGAGAATTCAGAGCAGACTCACATTCAGGTAGGTAAAGAAGCACATTATACCGAGAATTCAGAGCAGACATGAAAAGAATAGAACTGGAAAGCAAGGCACAAGACTGAATGAGTTGGAGAATGTTGGTCGGAGGCCCGTACTTCATTATGAGTAACAGGCATATGTAAGTAAGTGAATGGGACTAACTAGCACTGCGCATCCATGACTACTGCTCGAAGGAATCCAACCCAGAACCTTCGACCTCACGCGCCAGCGCTTAACCTGACCTGTCATCGAACGGTGTTAATGTTTTTAGTTTGTTCAATCCACAATCCTGCGTAACCCTATCAACATTAATTGATTCAGAATTTCGAATGAAATCACTACTCTCAACAACTATACACTGAAAAGTGTATAATTTTAATTATAATAACAGGTTTATTGAATAATTTAAACACTGTCAACTTACTATTTAAAAAATTACGAAATTGACAAATTCGTTCAAATTCATTTAATCCATTATTATTATTATTACTATTTGTATTCATTGATAATTGAACATGATTAGATTGTTTTAATAAATGATCATCACATTGTTGAAATAAACCAATTGATTTAAATTTTATATGAATCCATGATGTACTCACTGAACCAACAATAAATAATAAACAACTAATAAATGATAAGAGTAGAGCTAAAATCTGTGAAGAAAAACAAATAGATAGATAGATAGAGAGAGATAAATCATTTAAAAAGATTTTCTTGTTCAATTTCTATAGAAATATAAATATCTGCGCTACACAGGGACATAAATGACTGTAGTCAAGGTCACTGATATACAGATATGGGCAGTTAGACAGAATGGACCTAAGGATCTGATAGATAAGTGTGTGATAGTTCCTTGTTACTTTGCATAACGATGTCAGTGTTCACAGCAGAAAATATTTTCGTAGTTGAAATCATGTCATGATCAATGGTAGACTGTATCATTCAAGTTATTTGAGATCATTGTTTTTACACAATGAAATCAAGAACCAATCATTGTTATAATCTAGTGAATGAGAACACAGGTGGGGCAACCGAATTTTATTAAACGAAAATTACAGAGTTACTCAGTAAAATCGGAAAACCATATCGTAAATCGTTCATTTGCAAAATATCAGTTCATCCTATGGAACTGGACTGTTCCTGTTGCCAAACATCAATCCATTGTCACTATTCATGTGTTTCATACAAATTCCATTGTTTCTAACTCTTCCTTTCTTGATCTTCCCCCCCATATTATGCTACCAGACTTTACGTTGACACTCACGTTATATACTACTTATAAGTAGTTCGCACCACAGCACCACAATAAGACCAGTATTAAAAACCTAAAAAACACTGAAAGACAGCCGTTTTATCATGCCTAGTATGGGACTCATCATTAATGCAGATCCACGACTTCTTCTACAAGCAGGATTCAAACCCGGTACATTAAGCGCGAAGGCTTAACCTCTGAGACGGCCGGCCTCCGACGATAGTAATGTTTAATACTGATCAATCTAGGGATTTTACGCGACCTCACCCATTGTCTTCTATGGTTACTACCTACACCTGTCGGGTGTAGGCAGTAACCACTGGTCAAGGCTTCTGACTAGAACTCCGATAATTCCCTCATGAAGCTAGTCACTAGTGAGCACGTTGTACGATGTTTCATTTAGAGTTATGGAGATCATTGTTTTTACACGTTGAAATCATGAATGAATCATTGTTACATTACTATTAGAAACCTGAAAGCACTGAAATACGGCCGTTTCGTCCTGTTATTGGACTTATCAGCAATGAGCATCCAGGACTCCTGCTACCCGCAGGACAAAACGGCCGTCCAATGCCTAACAATGATTGATTCATGATTCCAGAGTGTAGATCATTAATAACTTAGCAGCATCAAACGGACCGTTTCGACCTAGTATCGGGTTTGATAACAGTAAGCAACTACAAACTCATCAGTAGGAGACGATATCAGGACGTTAGGTTTCGCATGAAGATGCTTCATCAATAAAACAACGAACCGACATCCAACAGTGCCTATGTCTAACTTCAATCAATTCACAACACTGAATGACTATCATGTGTTGTCTTCAATGGGTAACTGCAACACATCTGAGTCTATTGAACTCCACTAGTCACTTCTTCTTGCTAGAACTCTGAGAATTTTGTCATGAAGCTAGTCAGTATGGAGCACAAGATAATTTCCAATAAGAGGGGTTTGTAGGAAGATTTGTGGGTGCACAATGCTGGTGAGTCACATATCAGGTCGAAACGCTTGTCCAGTGCTTTCATGTTCCTAATGAGTTGGTCTACTGATCAGTACATGATGTCAATGAAACTCAACCATCTCTACTACCACATATTGATTACTCAACTCTAAAATCTTTTCTTGTCAATTATCAAATAAAAAAATGTGATAAGTATTATCACTTAATCTCCCTCTCTCTACCTAGTAAGAGCACTTCAAAACCCCATTTTCAATCTGTTCAATTTAATTTTTATCTCAGCATATTGTTGATTCATGCACTTTTATTTGTTAAAACAATACTTTCTCTATTATTGATTAATAATCAACTAACTGTTTGACCTTCTGAATTAGTTGTATCGATCGATTATTTTCATGTGAAATGAAACAAGTAAAGTTGATCACATGACATAATCAATAATCACAATTTAACTGATACTTAATGATTTTTTTGCTTAGAAAAAAATAACATTAAACTAACAATTCGTATTGATTAAAAAAAATCAATTCGTAATTATGAGGCAGGAATTTATGCTTTGTCAATGATTTCTTTTTTCTTTTCTATGATCGATACTACTTGTAATGTGGTTTGTAAGTAGTATTCAGTGAAGTGCTGCTTAGAAGTTATTACTGAAGAGAAGAATGTCACCAACTAGAAATGCATAGCATGATCAAAGTTTTTTTAAAACCAGAATAAATGATGTAAAAGGAGATGGTGAATACTCTGTGCTTTGGTTCCAGTTGGTAGTCTAATGATTGGATGTTCATATTTTGTTAGTAAACTGGATTCTTATGAAGCAAACTGCTGTTCTATCTGGTATAGAGATAGTTGTTCGCTTCACAAGTCAGTCAGTCAGCGAGTGACAACAAAGAACCTTATATATGTGTACATCAGTTCAATTTGCCATACACACTAGCATACAGAGGAGATATGGAATTGTCAGTTCAAATCACGTAGTGGTAGAGGCAGTAGAAGTATTAGCAGTAATCGAAAAGATTAGTGATAGAAGATATAATCCAAGAGTTATCAATCAGTGAAATAAGTTTAAAAAATGATTTAATTCAGAAGGTTATGATTTGAGAGAACACCAAGAGTAAATGTACCTGCGTCATTGCAAACGATTTTGAGCCATGTCATTCAAGGTCTCTAATCATCAATTATTATCATCTCACGGACGACAATCAGGTAGTCTACATTTACCAAAATTACTCAGTCCAGTTGTCAATGACTTCATGCACTTGTGTCACGTTTTGATTTGGCCACCTCTACCTTTCTTCCGACATATTCCTACACCAAAAAAACATAGCTCGACGAGGCAGTCGGTGGTTGAGCATTCGTAACACATGGCTCAACCACCTCAACTGATGAAGTTTCCATACTTTATCTATTGACCTGCCATTCTTACCTAGAACTCGTTTCCTAACGACAGCATTGCTTACTCAATTGTCCCGGGATATACGACACCGATGATCGAATACCAGTAACTTACGAATATCCTCTACTCTTATCGGCCATGTATAGCATCCACATAGTAGGACAGAGCGAACTGTTGCTCATTAGTAACAATGTTTGATTAGCGAACGGATATCTCGCCAACGCCATAAGTGACCAGACTATCACCACTGATGAGACTCCCCAAATTAGTAAAACAGTCAACACACTTCACTACCTCACTCTCTATCACTAGTCGAAATACCGACGACAACCAATCCTGAAGCAATATTTTCAATTAGCATAAGAAGTATCACACTTCGAACTCGCTTGTATACATACTTAAATTACACAGGCAAACAAATGAATGCCAAATTTAAGAGATAATTCTCCTTAGTATGTCAGTTCATATCCATATATATATATATATATATACAATCGATAAAATAAAGATATACAACGAGTTTGTCTAGAAAGTTTTATGAATTTTTTATTCACTGGTAACGCATTCCGGGAATATCGATTTTCTTTTTTTTTTAAAAAAATAGTAAAACTTATTATCATTCGAAATGAATAAAAGAAATTGCTCATGATTAGACATTTGAATGTGTAACAATTGGTTTATAGTTTGTCACACACACACACACACAATACACATAATCCGCATTACAATTGGAAGAATACAATGCAGTCGATCAAATGAAGTCATGATTGGTTGGTTTTTAAATATGAGACTGTTTAATAGTAAACAAACATAAGTGAATACTTATAGAAAGATTTGAATATTGACAACAAAGTTATCTGTTTTGTACTGCAGTAGTGCAGATAGATGATGTGAAGTAATGAATCAAGGTAGATCGATTGTCGAATCCAATTGGGGCGTGAAAGCTATTCTAACGAATATTTCGACTTCTGATATTTATTGATACGTGTTTTTTCCATAGGCCAACATTATGTAAAGCTTTAAAATTGAATACATAATTCATTGCTAATTATTTAGTGAATACTACTACTACTACTACCACTACTACTTACTTACTTACTTACTTACTTACGCCTGTTACCCCAAATGAAGCATAGGCCGCACACAAGTTTTCTCCAACCAACTCTGTCCTGGGCTTCTCTCTCCAGTTCTGTCCAATGTTTGTTCATTCCTCTCATATCTTTCTCTATTTCTCGGCGTAATGTATTCTTTGGCCTTCCTCTTTTCCTTTTGCCTTGAGGGTTCCATGTGAGGGCTTGTCTCGTGACGCAGTTGGGTGCTTTTCGTAGTGTGTGTCCTATCCACTTCCACCGCTTCTTCCTGATTTCCTCCTCCACCAGAGGAATCTGGTTTGTTCTCTCCCACAATACGTTGTTGCTGATGGTGTCTGGCCAACGAATACGAAGTATTTTGCGTAGACAACTGTTAATTAACACTTGTATCTTCTGAATGATGGCTTTGGTAGTTCTCCATGTTTCCGCTCCATACAGTAGAACTGTCTTCACATTTGTATTGAAAATCCTGATTTTGGTTTCGGTTGAAAGTTGTTTGGAGTTGCAGATATTTTTCAACTGTAGAAATGCAGCCCTTGCTTTGCCGATCCGCACCCTCACATCTACATCGGATCTACCTTGGTTGTCGATGATGCTGCCTAGATATGTAAAGGTGTTAACGTCCTCCAAGGCATCTCCATCAAGAGTAATTTGATTGGTGCATGTTGTGTTGCATCTGAGAATCTCGCTTTTTCCTTTATGTATGTTGAGAGCTACTGCTGCAGAGGCTGCTGCTACACTGGTCGTCTTCTCTTGCATTTGTTGTTGCGTGTGAGATAGAAGAGCCAGGTCATCTGCGACGTCCAGATCGTCCAGCTGCGTCCTAACTGTCCAGTTGATACCGTGCTTCACTCCAGATGTCGACGTCTTCATAGTCCAGTCGATGACCAGGAGAAAGAGAAAGGGTGAGAGTAAGCAACCTTGCCTGACACCGGTCTTCACTTCGGAAGAGTCTGTCAGCTGACCTCCGTGCTACTACTACTACTACTTGTTATAACCATCTCTTATTATAACCCAGCTATACCTAGTGCTTAGTATTGTCTCACACCAATTTACTTGAGACGTTCTCCCGAAAATGAGAACACGGTTGAACAGGGAATAGATTATATTCCAATCAGAAGGTTTAAAAGGAAAAAGACTTTAGTATATTTATAGTTTTCTGACATGAGAAGATTCTAGAATTTTCCGTCAGTAATGACTAGCGCTGATTGGATACGAAAGAGCCAATTAGCGTGCAACAACGCAGTCATGCTTTAATCTAATCTATGTCCCACTAACAATACTATTACCACTACTATTAATGATAATAATATTGTTACTCTTATTTTAAATTATATAAATCTTTCTACTCTGATTGTTTAGTGTCATTAAAGGCTAAATTTATAATTCATCACATTTTCAAAGTTATACCATAGGCATGGTTTGAAACCTGATAGTCATATTTTCGTTTTAAAAGATGAAATGTATGTACTTTAAATCATAATTTTCATGTTTAGTTCACAATAACACCTGATTGACAATTTACACGTAACTACTATTCATCATGTGAATGCTAGGTATCATCTTACCTATAATATAAATCATATTTAAACATTAAGTTGGTCGATTGTAACTTTGTAACTGAAGTATTCTCTCTCTCTCTCCCTTGGATCTATTTTCTCTCGGTCTATTCATTTAAATATATATGAAACATTTTGTGAAATCATGAACTGATCATTTTTGAGCCAACATTAGGAACCTAGAAGCACCAAATGGCCGTTTTGTCCTCATATCAAATTCAGTAGCAGTGCGCATCGACAAACCTATGAGCAGGACTTGAACTCAGGACCTTCAGGCTAGTGCACGAATGCTTAACTTTTAAACCATTCAATCGGCATCTAACTGTTTCAATGTTTAACTGCAAACAATCCACAATATTGACCGACCTCATTCATTGTCGTCGGTAGGTAATTGGCTCACACTCAACACGACTTAACTGTGTTGTTCACGACGCTTCACTAAGACTCCGTTCACAAGGCTGGTCACTAGTCAACACATGATAATTATCAGTAACAGATTATGTAGGAAGTTTCGTGGATACGCACTGCTCATGAATCCAATATTAGGATGAAACGGTCGTTTATAGTTTCAAAGTTTCTAATGGTAGTCAAGTTTTGATCAATTCGTGATTCCAAATATGAGAAAAATACAATCTCCACAAATTTTCTTTATTGATAATGACCGTTTGCTAACTAGTGTATTCTTGGAGTTCTAGTGAGAGGTCGTGACTAGTGGAGTTCAATCCGTGTCTTCTAGTAAACAGTTCTCCTTCCTCATGCAGTGGATGAATGTTATGCAACAATATGCGTTGATCCGAGTAGGAAACTAATACCATTAGATGCTGACTCAGTGGTCTACAGACTGAGCGTTCTCCCTACAAGACCGAATGTCCTGGGTTTGAATACTTACTACTCAAGGGTTTGTGGATGATCACTTCTGATGAGTCCGTTAGTAGGACAAAACGACTGTCTACTGCTTCTAGGTTTTTTGATGGCAATCTAGCTTAGATCATTTTTGTAATTTCAACAATCAAAATAATGCAATCTCCACAAAAATCCCTATCATTAACATATGAATTTCATATTGAATTATCTAAAAATGAGTATAAATATTTAAAATGAAGTGTTGTTAAGTAGTCTATTGAACATTGTACCAATTCAAATTGTTCAACATCAAATTTTGTTTAAAACAATTACAAGTTCAAATGAATTCAAGGCGGAATGAACATTTTTCAATATTGGATTTTTATCAAAGATTTGATTTATTCACTACAAAATTGATCATCTATTCAATAGTTAGTCGTTCATTGTTTTATTTTTTTTGCTTTCAATGTTCAATTTCCAGATGAAATGGTTGGTTACACATTACACAGTGATATTTCTTTTTTTTTTTCTGGTTCTTTTCTGTCAAAACAATTCTGTTTTATTCGCTCTGTTTGTTTTCATTTTAAATTCTTCTATTCCTTGTTATCTATCATACGTTGAAAAGATTTGTTTTAATCCTCCGGTAAACTTGTAAAATATTGATCAGTAGTCTGTTCTTACTTCTAGGATATTTCATGCCATTTGGAAAAATTCAGTAATCTCATTGATATCATCTATAATTCCACTAATTTTAATCTATTTTTTTCTTAGTGTCTAACAAATACTGTCAGAATTCAACTATTAACGACAATCAATAAATTGAAAGCAGGAATCAATAATTGTCAGACCACCATTGCAGAAAGAGAGACTGGGAAGCACTGGATGGCCGTTTCGTTGTAGTATGCAACTCAACAGCAGTGAGCCTCGAAGCCCCCCCCTCGTTTGCAGGTGGTATAACAATGATTCATTCACGATTTAAATGTAAAACAACAGTCGTGATAACTTTATCATGAATGAATCAGTTGTTTATGAGTTTCATCAATCAATGTCATGCTATACCACAAATTGATCGAAGTGAGAATTATGAGTCAATCAGTTTTCACTTGAACTAATACTGCCTTATTAATTCTGTCAACAAAATGAATCAATAATGTTATCTTTCCTTGTCACACATCCTTAAACAGAACACAACATGCACCAGTCGAATTACGTTTGATAGTGGTGCATCATTTACCAGTAAGTAAGGTGGATGTGATGTCAGTCAGTCAATCAGTCAGTCAGTTGCAACGTAGAACTTCGTACGTATGTACATAAGTTCATGTTGCCATACCACATTATTAACACAGAGACACAAATGTCAAATCAAATCCCATAGTGATAAAGATAGTGTAGAGGTATTAATGGTAATGAAGAAGACTAGGGTTTGAAGATATGATGTGATCTCGATGTAATAAGATGGATTAGCAAGAAAGCAGTGGCAACATTTTTACAACTGAAGATTATCTGGAACTTGGCAACAACTAACAACAAGCATCAAAGTCATAATTTTCATCACAAACATCAAAACCGTTCTCTTTCATGGAGTGAATAGATGGAAAACCACAAAAGCCATCATCCACAAGATATAGGTGTTTATTGGCAATTTTCTACAACACAAGACACCCCATATCCATTGGTTGGTCAGACACTACTATTAGCAACAACTTACTGTGGTAATGAATTCGCTAGACATAATGTCTCATATATTCTATAATTATCGATCTACCCGTTCTCAAACAACTAATCAAAATATCGTTCAATACAAACTAAACAATCCATGTCAACATTAGAATAGATACTTCTGACCGTTTTGTACTTAATTAAATGTGATATATATATAATTTATATTTTTGTCATGAATACTACTTATATGATGACATCTGAGTAGTATGCTATGGAGCATCACTTAAAAGTTACTATCAGAAAGAGAGAGAAATGTATGATAATCGAAATGTGTGGTACTATCAAAGCAATACTGAAGACTAAAAGAGATGTGAGAGAAGAATAATCAATAATCTGTTTGTATTAGAAACAGATAACTGAAGGCTACGTGTACACATATTCGGTAAATAAACTGTTTCTTCCCTCAATATACAAAGAATTTCCATTTAGTCTTGACTTTCCTACGTAAACTTTAACACTGAGAAATGAATAGATCAGTTGAATTTTATTCTTGTTAATTTGCCATAAAAAATATTGAATATTGAAATACGAACTACAGCAACAGTTTACGAGTAACAACTACCAAGGACAAATGGGTGAGGTCAGTGAGAGTTAGACATTAACACTGTTGGACACCGGCCCAGTGGTTCAGCAGAGGTTAGGCGTTCACACGTCAGCCTGGAGGTCTTGGGTTCGAATTATGCGACTAGTAGGAGTCGCGGATGCGCACTGCCACCGATGAGTAGTCCCATACCAGGACGAAACAGCCATTTTTCGGAGCTTCCAGGTTTCTTCTAATGGTGATCTAACAATGATTGATTGATTGATTGATGATTTCAAATGTGTAAAAACACTAATCTTTATAACTCTAATTAAATAAACTATTAGATATTCCGATTATCGTTATTAAAAACAACACAGATATAAGCGAACATTATTGTTGTTTTCAATTAGACAGTCGTCATCGGGTTTTACTCTCTCTCTCCACTCTCTAATATACATGTACATGTACATACATTTATATGAAAATGTTAAACCAATCAAGGCAATTTGCTACGAGTCAATAATCACAATGAAATGAAGTAGGGATTACGTCATTACATATAATAGGTAGAATTACGAATTGGTAGTAGGATGACAGGTGAAAATAGCAGTTCAAACGTGAATATAAATAGACCTGAAATAATCATTACAAAACACTGAAACCATTGCGTCATAAAGTTATTTATATCTGACAAAAAGGAAGGGACGAAGGATGTCACGAATTTTTTCAGAACACAAAAATTACGATTGAATGTATGAATTCCTATTGACTTCTGTTATAAATATTAGAAGACAATATTGAACTCCGTTGGGAAGTGATGGAGGTATATGATAAATCAATTTGTATTATGACTGCTTTCAGTTAGATGTACCAAGATAGAACTGGAGCAGCTGAATTTGTAAGTGCACATTGAGGAGGTCAAATCAGGTAACTTATCCTTCGTTTGAGTAGACATCACTGATTGACTCGATTAAGTCAAGACTGGTGGCGTAGAATGTTCTGTTAATTACTTTTGTTAATTTACCATGTAGGATATCGCTAGTCACATCCATGGCGAACTGTAGTTTTATAAAAATAGAGGTTTCGTTCGAACAGTTAAAGTCTCCGACTTCATTTTTACTGTAGATGTGTACTCTTTTATTTCAAGTCTGTTTATCCACGTTTGATGTACTACTGTTTCCAGTGTTGAACTATTTGTTATGCTTGTCAGTCGATATGCTTGAATGATATTACGAGTTCACCTTAGTCAGTAAACGAGGGCGGAAGGCAAATGATCCATCGACACGATAGGCTACTCTAATCCGAACGTCCCAAAGCCCCCCACTCACGGTATCAAAAGTCTTGATATGGCGTCGGAAGTGTATTCTACTACAAGCACCCAGAAAATATGAGGTTTTGTACAGAAGAAGAAGAAGAGGAGCAGAAAACTTTACAAACAATGCATATTTACACATTTGAAATCAGCAACCAATCATTGTTAGACCACCATTAGAAACCTGGAAGCACTGGACGGCAGTGCGCATCCACGATTCCTGAACCTCACAGGATTTGAACCCGATACCTTCGGTATTGTGCGCGAACGCCTAACCATCGGATATTTATACAGTTAGGTCGATCGTAAATACTAACCAATAGGAAAGAAGATTTAAAAGCGTGTGACCTTGATAGTTTAAGAAAACCTTAAATATTGACCAATTTCAATTGGGTGTATTAAACTTCTGTGATGTTGTCTGTCCCGTTGTCCAGTGCTTCTTTAGTTTCAGTTTCATTTTGGCAACCAGCAAATGGTGATCTGAAGCTATATCAGCTCCTCTCTTGGTTCTCACATCCTCCATGGTCCTTCTGAACGTTTTGTTGATACAGATATGATCAATCTGGTTTTGAGTAGTGTGATCCGGTGAAATCCATGTGGCTTTGTGTATGTGTTTGTGCGGGAATATTGTGCCACCGATGACCAGTTTGTTGAAGGCACATAGGTTTGCAAATCTCTCATCATTTTCGTTCCTTTCTCCCAGTCCATGTCGTCCCATGATGTCTACATATCCAGTGTTGTCTATGCCAACCTTGGCATTCAGGTCTCCCATAAGGATCGCCAAATCCTCTGCAGCAGTAGGTCTCAACATACATAAAGGGAAAAGCGAAATTCTCCGATGCAACACAACATGCACCAACCAAATTACTCTTGATGGAGATGCTTTGGAGGACGTTAACACCTTCACATATCTGGGCAGCATCATCGACGAGAAAGGTGGATCCGATGCAGATGTGAGGGCCCGGATTGGCAAAGCAAGGGCTGCATTTCTACAGTTGAAAAATATCTGGAATTCCAAACAACTTTCAACCAAAACCAAAATCAGCATTTTCAATACAAATGTGAAGACAGTTCTACTGTATGGAGCGGAAACATGGAGAACTACGAAAGCCATCATTCAGAAGATACAAGTGTTTATTAACAGCTGTCTACGCAAAATACTTCGTATTCGTTGGCCAGACATGATCAGCAACAACGTATTGTGGGAGAGAACAAACCAGATTCCTCTGGTGGAGGAGGAAATCAGGAAGAAGCGGTGGAAGTGGATAGGACACACACTAAGAAAAGCACCTAACTGCGTCACGAGATAAGCCCTCACATGGAACCCTCAGGGGAAAAGGAAAAGAGGAAGGCCAAGGAACACACTACGCCGAGAAATAGAGAAAGATATGAAAGGAATGAACAAACATTGGACAGAACTGGAGAGGGAAGCGGAGGACAGAGTTGGTTGGAGAAAACTGGTGGGCGGCCTATGCTCCATTGTGGGTAACAGGCGTAAGTAAGTAAGTAAGTTAAATATTGACCAATAGAATTAGACTTACAAAATAATTTCTTTCGGATATTTGATAAATATGTACTAACACTGTTGACTAAAACTTTTGTTATCGTATTTTATTATTCTTACTTAATATCAATACACCTGTCTTCTTCTACTATCAACTTGTACTTTTCCATATTGTATGTATAGAGTGACGTAATCTCCTATTTCATTTCATTGTGATTATTGGCTCGTAATAAATTGCCTTGATTGGTTTAACATTTTCATATAAATGTATGTACATGTATATTAGAGAGTGGAGAGAGAGAGAGAGAGTAAAGCCTGATGACGAACAAGTTAAATAAAAATATACAACTTAAATTAAGTTAAAAATAAATTTTTGAATTGATAACAACATGATTTAGTATCGATCTACTAGGTAAACAAATAGAATCGACTCTCGTGGTTTATCACTAAAAAAATCTAATTACAGTCCATACCGTAGTATGAATTAAATTTTTAACTAAAGGCTAATCGGTTGAAGCTACCAATGAGTGTAGAACTTTTTCAAGTTTCTTTTCCAGTGATTACTGAGTTGAATTTCAGTCAGTCAACAGTCAGTCATCAAATAATCGTATTTTATTTGTGTTTATCAACCTACTTATACGTGAGAATTTGTGACCAGTGGGATTCAACCATGTTCAGATGTAAAGCAGTAGTGTTCACTGAAGACAGTAGATGAGGTCGAGCAAAACCCATCAATTGATCAAAATTAGACATTAACCCAATTTGGATGCCGTCTCAGTGGTCTGGAAGTTAAGCGTTCACGCTCAAGACCGAAGGTCCTGGGATCGAATCCTGCGAGTAGCAGGATTAGGTTGAGATACTAGCTGAATGTCCGAATCGGAGCAGTTGGTTTAATTGAAAGTGGGTTACTCTTCCAGCCTTTGACCTATAGGTCTAATCCACAAGGTAGTGGAACAACGTTAGGAGATGCAGTCCCATGTTAGCTGGCGACGAACCGTAGGTAAATAAAACTTTTTTCTATCAGAATCATGACGCCAATGTGAACCACTGGTTTGAAATTAGAATTTTTCAACTCCTCTAGATCAGTCCTTCATACTTAACGAACCGGTTTAAGCACCGGCCAGATATTCGCCTTTCGTCCTCTCCATTTTATAAACTACACCTTTCTATATGAAAGTAAAGGGTAGGCATTTTATGGAAGTGGCTATACGCGTGTGGCTACGCCAGAATGGTACATTGCCTACTTCGCTTACTATAAGTCTAACTTATAATATTTGTCTGACTTTAAACTCATACACATGTCGCATAGCCTTCAGTTGGCACACTCACTTTCTCCTTTTTACTTCGTTTCGCTTTCGAGCTTTTTATCCTCATAACTGTTTGATTTAACGATTGTATGAAATAAGCTCATCCAATTGAATCCATATTTGTCGCATAAATAGGGGTCGTCTAAGAATAATATACAGAAATCGACGGGTAGATTTATTTCATAGCATACTTGATTATTAGTCTAAATCGGAGTCAGATCGCGCAACTCTCTAAAAGACTCTTCCCACTTTTGTTCGTACAAGGGCATTTACAAGCATTTGATCTGTGAACTGTTGTAATGCCTTTCATTGACCGTAACCTATACAGACCAGTATACTGATAAATCTATTTTTAGATATGAATTTCATTTTATTCCTCTATAATGATTACAAACTGCATTCATTGACAATAGTGAGGAATTTTAATCTATAGCATCCATCTGTGTATAGTGTATAAATATGCTTCTTGTTTAAACAAACACTAATTTGCAAATGATTACTGAATATTGAACAAGCTAATATTTATTACTTATTTAAACAAGAAATTTTGAAATTATGTAGGCGGATATTTGAATCTATCTATCTATCTATCTATCCAGTCAGTTTGTTAATTAAATGTCAATGACTGTTTCCTCTTTATCATTATTATATTCAAATAAAAATCTAAATGGCTGTTAAAGAAAATTTAACATTAAGAAGTGTTTGTTTCAACTTAATGAGACTCAAACGACAGATGTCTAGAAATCTTTTCTCCTCTGCTGTAATTTTTCAGTACAAAAGTCACGATAGTAGTTCCATTGTATGGGGAGGAAACTTGGAGAACTACCAAAGCCATTATCCAGCAGATACAAGTTCTCTACGCAAAATAATTCAAATCCGTTGGCCAGACACCATAAGCAATAACCTACTGTGTGAGAGAATAAACCAGATTTCTCAAACTGAGGGAGAAATCAAGAAGAAGCGTTGGAAGTGGATAGGACACACATTACGGAAAGCACCTAACTGCGTCACGAGACAAGCACTCACATTGAGTCCTCAAGGTGAAAGGAAAAGAGGAAGACCAGAAAACACATTACACCGAGAAATGGAGACAGACATGAGAAGAATGAACGAAAATTGGACAGAACTGGAAAGGAACGCCCAGGACGAAGAAGGTAGGAGAATACTGGTCGGCGATCTATGCTCCTTTATTGGGGCTAATAGGCGTGAGTAATTAAGCATGACGTAATCGATCGCCTTGCTACTTATTTCGATTCTTGGTCATAAGTTTTGTAAGTGATTTGTGTTTATTGATTACTGACTGACTGACTGACTGACTCAGGTGTTAAATTCACAAGAATTTGTGACTTTCTTCATGTTATCTCATTCTCTTTCTCTTTCTGTCCAGGATTTTTGACATTTTCCTAGTTAAAAAGAATATTTCTGTCCACAGTGCTAATTACCAATCATGTAAACATCCTAACTGGATGTTTTTTCTGTTAAGGAGCTCAGAGAATAAAACTCCACCATAATCATCCACTTGAGCTACAAGTTTTCTTTACACCATCGCATCTCTGAATTAATTTAAAAAACCCGATTGAAGTATTTATCGAATATAAATTAGATCCTCTCAAAACTAATCAACTTGCCATCAAACTAATGAATGAATCTATTTAACCGCACCTGGATTTCATTTTCTTGTTTTGTCACAAAACTCCGCCAGTAGTCCCTTCGGGGCTACTGCTGGGCCCCAGCCCGGATAAAGGAGGAGGGGTTGGCGCCCCCATCCCAACTAAAACTAACTTGCCAAAAAAACGCTAACCAGAAAAAAATAATTCAAGTTAGTTTTATCACAAATCACATAAACTATATTCTCATGATTTGATATGGCTTTATTGAATTAAAATTTGACATTTATAAAAATAAACGTTTTAAATCGGATTCTGTGTTGGAGGCAAGAATAAATTATAATTTTCATTATAGGATTGTACGGATTATTGAGCTACTTTTTGACATCATGAATTGATCACTGTTAGACCACCATTAGAAAGCTGGAAACACAAAAAGACGGCCGTTTCGTCCCAGTGTGGGACTCATCAGTGACAGTGCGCATCCACAACCCGCCCCCCGCCTGCAGGAATTAAAAATGAAGATTTTCCCAGTTCTATCATGAAGATCAAGCTTCATGAGAAACTTTTCAATGTTATAATGAAATATCATGAACAGTGGAGTTCAACCGTGTCAGCCGTGAGGCAGTTACCTGCCAAATAAAATGGATGAGGTCCTTCAATATTACGGACTGATTTAAGTTAGACATTGACACCGATTCAGTGATCTGGAGATTAGGCGTCCACGCGTGATACCAAAGGTCTTGGATTCGATCTCCGTGTTTGGGGGTCGCGGATTCTCACTGCTGATGAGTCCCATACCTGGATAAAACGGCTGTTTAATGCTTTCAAATTTCTAATAATAGCCTAATAGTGACCAATCTATGATTTCGATGAAATAAATTCAAGAATAAGGAAGTGAGTGATAAATTTTTAAAGTTATGTCAATAATAATAATAATAAAATGTTAGTTTAAACAAGCATCATCATTTTCAAAATCACCTTAGGGCAACCAACCTTCTTCATCAAATCAAACATTGTTATCTCTTATTTACTTACAATTTATTTACTTTTTTCTATTTATTGTGTCCAATGGCACAGTCTGTTTGCTTTTTATGTTTAACCTTAGATAAATAAATGCTGTTTTTCCATCTTGTTCAATGATCAATATGGTAGGTTAAATTAACAATATTTTGTTTTGTGATGATGATGATGATGATGATGAGTAAACATGTGCATAATTTTGTGTAAACTTAGTGTTTTTGTTCATATTCATCAGAAATTCTCGAAAGTTCGTTTGTATTTGAATTGAACTTGTAGTTATTTATTTTATTAAAAGCGCATAAACATTAATTCACAAAGGGGCCACTTAAATATTGATGCAACCGACTAAGTAGGTTTAATTAGGAGGCCACTCTAGAGCCTTTGACCTCCAGGTTTAGTCCATGAGTTTATGAAAGTACAACGTCAGGAGATGAAGTCTCATGATTGCGGGTGACCATGTAATAGGTTGAAACATCGTTCGCCCGATTAGGATCTTGGAATGAACATGTTGACCACTAGTTTGGAATTAGGGATTTGAAATTGTCCTAGGTGGATCTACCTCATACCCACAAATCTGGTTTATGAACCGGTCAGACATTCAATACCTATTATCTCGACTTGGTGTAAAGAAGACCTCCACAACAAGAATGGAGAGAGTAAGAATTTTTTAGAATTCAGTTTACAAGTGTGGTCATATTATAGCGAACTCTTTTCATTCTCGGCCATACTAAGGCATTAACCATATAACTACCATAATAACGGGGTTCATAAACAAACTCTAATTTACACATTTGAAATCATCAATCAATCATTGTTAGACCACCATTAGAAACCTGGAAGCACTGGACGGCCGTTTCATCCTAGTATGGGACTCCTAAGCAGTGCGCATCCACGAATCCTGCGAGGAGCAGGAGAGCGACCTCACCCATTTGTCTTTGGTAGTTACTGCCTACACCCGACAAATGGGCGAGGTCGCGCAAAATCCCTAGATCAATCAGAGTTAGACATTAACACCGTTGGATGCCGGCCCAGTGGTCCGATGGTAAGACGTTCGCCTACAATGCCAAAGGTCTCGGGTTCGTGGATGCGCACTGCTTAGGAGTCCCATACTAGGACGAAACGGCCGTCCAGTGCTTCCAGGTTTCTAATGGTGGTCTAACAATGATTGATTGATGATTTCAAATGTGTATAAACGCAAACCTCCAAAACTGTGCGCCAAAACTGTAATTTCTTGGTAAAAAAATATTGCACCTATTATTTATTACAACTGAGTAGTAAATCAGCATTCTTTGCACGTTCAGTTAACAAAGACCCATAATGGTTTGATGAGTCCTATACCAGGACGAAACGCCGTCTTTCAGTGCATCTAAGTTTCTAATGCTGGTCTAACAAAAAATGTGCTCATTAGCTTTGTGAAGAAATTCTCAGAGTTCTAGTGAGAAGACATGACAAGTGGAGTTCAACCCTGTTGGGTGCAGTAGGCACTAACTACTACTGAAGACAACAGGTAAGGTTGCAAAAAGTCCTTAGATTGATCAGATTTAGACATTAATACACCGTCAGATGCCGGCCATCTTAGTGGTTCGGAGTTTAAACGTTCACACTCAAGACCGAGGGTGCTGGGTTCAAAACCTGTGCGAGTAGCACGAGTCATGGATTCGCACTGCCACTGATGAGTAGTAGTTCCATATCAGGCAGGACGAAACGACCATCCTTCAGCGTTTCCAGGTTTCTAATGGTGGTCTAATAATAATGATTCACACATGATTTCACTGTGTAAAAAACAATGATCTTCATAATATTATAACGCAAGAACAATTAAGTAAGCTAAGCTCTCAAATGCACTGAAATATATTGATTCGTAAGTAAATAAAGTTTCAAAAAAGTAACGTATTATTTTAAATATTCAATCAATTAATTAACTGAAATGATCGAAAAGTCAAAATTAACTTATCAATAATATTACGCATTGATTAAAGTTAGAAATTAACGCTGTTCGATACACCAGATCAGTAGTTTAGAGGTTGAACGCTCGTTAGTATGCAACTAAATAAATCTTCCCTTCAATTTCTGTATATCACATACTTAGGCAAACCCGGTTTGTGGGACGGTGGTAATTAGAAGCCAAATACCGATACGGTTGGCAATCATTCATACAGACAGACATGAGAATGAACAGGGTGCCAACAATGTGAAGAGGGTGAGCGAGGCAACTCAATGTAATAAGGTGCTAGACATGTAATGAAAGAAGTAAGCAGTGCACACACATACTGGAATAGAAACAACCAATAAGATAATAGCGAATGGATGACACGGTCAAAAGATGAGTGAATTGTTACTCGGGAAGAATAAAATTGGTTAGTTTATACGAAGGCTCAAGACAAGCCGAGAAGACGATCAATGTGGCAGCAGCCTCATTGTAGAGCATCTTTAAGTCAAAACAACTACCAACAAACACGAAAATCATAATTTTCAATACCAATGTCAAGACAGTTCTTCTATATGGAGTGGAAAACTTCGAGAATCACCAAAGCCATCATCCAGAAGATATAAGTGTTTACCAACAGTTGTGCACAACTCCGCCAGTAGAACCTTCGGGGCTACTGCCGGTCCCAAGCCCGGGTAAAGGAGGAGGGTTGGACATGGGGTTGGCGACCCCATTCCGTCAAAAACTAACTTGCCAAAAAAACGCTAACCAGAAAAAATAATTCAAACCATTTTAACTCTGCGCTGGGAGTTGGAGGAAGAATTATGACGTCGCGTGATGAAAGCCGAGTTCCCTCGGAAGTCACGGGGCTGATGCCTCTTCTGAAGACCGGTGTGAGGCAAGGTTGCTTACTCTCACCCTTTCTCTTTCTCCTGGTCATCGACTGGATTATGAAGACGTCAACATCTGGAGGGAAGCACGGTATCAACTGGACAGTTAGGACGCAGCTGGACTATCTGGACTTCGCAGATGACTTGGCTCTTCTGTCGCACACTCAACAACAAATGCAAGAGAAGACGACCAGTGTAGCAGCAGCCTCTGCAGCAGTAGGTCTCAACATACATAAAGGAAAAAGTGAAATTCTCCGATGCAACACAACATGCACCAACCAAATCACTCTTGATGGAGATACCTTGCAGGATGTTAACACCTTTACATATCTTGGCAGCATCATCGACGAGAAAGGTGGATCGGATGCAGATGTGAGGGCACGGATTGGCAAAGCAAGGGCTGCATTTCAACAGTTGAAAAATATCTGCAACTCCAAACAACTTTCAAACAAAACGAAAATAAGGATTTTCAATACAAATGTGAAGACAGTTTTACTGTATGGAGCGGAAACTTGGAGAACTACCAAAGCCATCATCCAGAGGATACAAGTGTTTATTAACAACTGTCTACGCAAAATACTTCGTATTCGTTGGCCAGACACCATCAGCAACAACGTATTGTGGGAGAGAACAAACCAGATTCCTCTGGTGGAGGAGGAAATCAGGAAGAAGCGGTGGAAGTGGATAGGACACACACTACGAAAAGCACCCAACTGCGTCACAAGACAAGCCCTCACATGGAACCCTCAAGGCAAAAGGAAAAGAGGAAGGCCAAAGAATACATTACGCCGAGAAATAGAGAAAGATATGAGAGGAATGAACAAACATTGGACAGAACTGGAGAGGGAAGCCCAGGACAGAGTTGGTTGGAGAAAACTGGTGGGCGGCCTATGCTCCATTGTGGGTAACAGGCGTAAGTAAGTAAGTAACAGTTGTGCACACAAGATACCCCACATCGGAGGGTTGATCAGACATTATCAGCGTCAACCTACTGTGGGAGAGGACAAACCAGATTCCAGTGGAGGAGTTAATCAGGAAGAAGCGCTGAAAGTGGTTAGAACATATACTAAGGACAGCACCCAACTGCGTCACAACACGAGCACTCACTTGAAATCCTCAAAACCAAAAGAAAAGAGAAATGCCAAGAAACACATTCGCCTTGAAAAATGGAAACAGACATGAGTAGAATGAACAACAACAATTGGACAGAACTAGAAAGGAAGGTTGAGGATAAAGTTGGCTAGAGAATGCTAGTTGTTGGCATATGCTCGCTCCATTGTGGATAACAGGCGTAAGTAAATTAGGACGACACACTACAATATCATTTGACAATATGATTTATACTATGATGTTAGCTTTGAACTAACAGAATAGGACTCCATATCTACTGATCTATACAATAAATATAATTTACATTGGAAAAAGTAAACATCTCGTGTGCGTGTGTGTGTGTGTGTGGGTTGTTTCATATACTTTGGATCAATACAATAACCCCACACATTGAATGACTAACTGTATGTATGTAAAACAATCTATTTTTATCGTTCTAAATTCAAAATTTCAAAAAATATCTTACATAATTCATCAATCAATTTGATTTTTGTTTAAAATAATAATTCATTGAACAACGAACGATACATTTAATTTTGATCGATAGAAAAAAACACACGCACACACTTTGCATTTGAATTGTTACAAATTTTGTTTAAAATTTTTTGTTCAATAAAAATTTTATTCAATCGTTTGTTTGTTCGGTTTTTTTTCAACTCAAAATAAAAACAAAAAAACACCAATCGATCAATCATAATAAAGATTTTTTTTCTGATTTAATTTCTATACATAAATTGATCGATTTCAATGGAGATCAATTTCGTTTTGGCAACTATACATCACATATGCTAATAATGGCCTTGACAATTGCCATTTTAGGTTATACGCATTCTTAGTAAGAGAGATGGATGTAGGTGGCTAGCAATGGAAGCCAGGATGGGCATTTCGTTATTATTGGGATTTATCTGTAGCTAGATAGATGTACTCGTCACATTTTGGGATTGATGTTTACTGATGAAATTGGAACCGAGTATTGTGTTCATTTCAAACAACATCTCATTATTCAGTTAGTTTTTGAGTCCAGAAAGCCATTGGCTTGTGACTAACTCACCAATGTCATGAAATGGAATTAATTGGGTTACTTACTTACTTACGCCTGTTACCCCCAATGGAGCATAGGCCGCCCACCAGTTTTCTCCAACCAACTCTGTCCTGGGCTTCCCTCTCCAGTTCTGTCCAATGTTTCTTCATTCCTCTCATATCTTTCTCTATTTCTCGGCGTAGTTTGTTCCTTGGCCTTCCTCTTTTCCTTTTACCTAGAGGGTTCCATGTGAGGGCTTTTCTCGTGACGCAGTTGGGTGCTTTTCGTAGTGTGTGTCCTATCCACTTCCACCGCTTCTTCCTGATTTCCTCCTCCACTGGAATCTGACTGAATTAATTGGGTAGAGAAATATTGAAGGTGCGCTAAGGTGTCAAAATACACTGCGGAAAGCACTCAACTGCGTCAACAGTCAAGCCCTCATTTGGAACCCTCAAGGTCAGAGGAAAAGAGGAAGGCCAATGAACACATTACGCCGCGGAATGAAGATCGATATGAGAAGGATGCAAAAAATTTGGACAGAACTGGTGAGGAAAGCCCAGGATTGAGTAGGTTGGACAATGCTGGTCGGTAGCCTATGCTCCATTGGGAGTGACAGGCGTAAGTAAGTAAAGTGTCAGTTAGTCAGAGTAAAGGAAGCTGACTCTAAGACGACTGGTTCCAGGTGTTCAGTCATCGTTTAACTGAGATCGGTTTATAATCTCACTGTTAAAGAACAATAAAGTGTAGATTGTACTGTCTTACCAGGCTATCACGTGACAAACACATCCCAGATAATAAATGCTTGGATAGTTAAGCTGAAAAGCAATCAGCAGGATAAGAAGATCAGAGAACTATGTCAAACAGAAACAGCACATCAGATTGTAGCTATTGTCTCAGCCGATTAGTCATGCAAAATTTCAGCTCAGCTGGCTGGTCTGTTTCAGTCCTAACCATCAATGAGAAGATCCCAACAACACACACACACACACAAAGGGGATTAAACTTCAACCCGGTTGTATAGGCCAGTAGTGACTATTTAGACAGGCGTAAGTAAGTAAGTAAGGTGTCAACTATAAGACGACTGGTTCTAGGTGTTCAGTTGCTGGTCTAACTTACATCGGTTGATAATTTCACTAAAATAAAAATGAAGTGTAGATTGTGCTGTCTTACCAAGCTATCACGTGACAGACACATTCTAGATAATGCTAGGAGAGATATGTTGAAAAGTAATCCACAAGATAAATCGATCAGAGAGTCCTGTCAACATAGACAGGACATCAAGTTATAGCTCAAATGACTGATCAATTCCAGTCCTAACTATCAATGAAATGATTCAAACAACACATACACAAAGAGGGTTAAACTTTAACCCCGATGCACAAGCTAGAAGTACTAGTTTAGACTCGATCGATAAAGGGATACTGAGATGACGCGTGAAGTGAACGATACTGTGGTTCTAGGTTCTGGAGTGAACATCCCGTCTGGGGTGTGACACGGACATATAGATAATAAGTCTCGAACAGGCATTATAGGATTGTGGAGATATTGTTGAGTTACTTTATTGAAATCATGAATCGATGATCAATGATATTGGACTACCACCATTCCACATCTGGATTCAGTGAAAGACGATCGTTTCGTCCTGCCTAATATGGGACTACTGATCAGTGTCTGTGCGCATCCACAACCTTCAGTCTCAAATCAAACGAAATGTGTTGGGGCTGTTAGATCCCCAGACCTCACTTTGATAAAGGTCCTAATTTCGGATTTTATGATTTCGCACATGAGCTGATCAGTTGACCTCGAGACTACATTTCCCACTCGGAAAATCCTTGACTATCAATGGCTGATGTATTATTTTAGTACGCTATTTTTTTGGATCTCCCGAGGAAGTTTCTCTGGTATAAAAATAAACTCGATTTGTGTGCTTGTAGAACCTCGATTTCCTGGGTGCTTGTAGAGTACACTTTATACATCTTATCAAGATTTCTTCATCTACTTAGTGAGGTCTTGGGACGCTCGGATTAGAGTAGCCTATCGTGTCACTGGATAATTTGTCTTCGCTCTCGTTTACCGACTAAGGTGAACTCGTAACAGTTCAAGCATATCAAAACGTGCATCCTAGATTTCACTGTTAGCCACTATCGATCTGTGCTAATAGATTGAAAAGAAAATTTAAAGAATTTTTTATGCAGTCATATAAATCTAATCAAATCAATATTCGTTTAAATCTATCTAATATCAGGTGCCTAGTTTATATATATATATATATATATATATATATATATATTCCTTCGCTAAAAGCAGGAAAGTAGAAAGGAGACTAAGCATTGGCGTACAAGACCGATGGTCCTGGGTTCGAATCCAGTTCTAGTAGTAGGAGTCATGGATGTGCACTGCCATTGTGATGACTAGTCCCATACCATGTGGGAAGAAAAAAAATAATCGGCCATCTTTCAGTGCTTCCAAGTTTTTAATGATGGCGCCCTAACAATGATTGATTCATTCAAGATTTCAATGTACGAAAATTGTAAAATTTTCATCAAAATAAATTGAATTTAGAAAGATGAATTAAATTTAAAACAAAACGGAAAAACAGCGTTTTTTATTGTGCGGATAATTCAAAACATGTTATTATCAAATTGTTTCATAAATAAAATAAAAAAACAGTTTGTCTATGAAAGAAATTATTGACTTACTACTTAAACTAATTAGTAGTATCGTCGTTATTGAATGATATTTTTTTGATTTATACAAGAATGAAGTTTCATAATGAAGTGATTAATTTGATAGTAGTCATTAAAAAGGTGATATTTTATGCCTGTATGAATTTTATTTATCAGTTAGTCAAGATGACAGTTGAGAATCGTAACACCAAATTGATTAGTATAGGAATAGTCTAGATTAAAGGTCACTATCAACAACAACCTACTGTGAGGGAGAACAAAGCAGACTCCTCCGGCTGAGGAAGAAATCAGGAAGAAGCGCTGTAAATGAATAGGACACATATTGAGGAAAGCACCCAACTGTGTCACAAGACAAGCCCCTACTTGGAACTCTCAAGATCAAAGGAAAAGAGGAAGACTAGAAAACAGATTACACCGAGAAATGATGACAGACATGAGAAGAATGAGCGAAAATTGGACAGAACTGGAAAGGAAGACAGAGAACAGAGTAGGTTGGCGAAAGCTGGATGGTGACTTATGTTCTATTGGGGTAACAGGTGTAAGTCAGTAAGTTAGTAAGTTTGGATTAAAAAGAAATAGTTTATATTTACAAATCTAAATCTAGAGTGCTAGAGTTATCAAGGAGTTATTAAGACCATGAATTAACTCCATTCACTATCATCTGGTCTAGCATCTATGATCAATAATTTTCGTTCAATGATGTCTACAGAGAATTCATCTAGGTAAGTTGGAAAACTGTGAATCTATCGACTTTAAAAAATCTTGATGAGATAAGTGACACATATGAACCTATGGAATTGCATTTCCTAACATTGTTTAACTCACTACCTTATGGAGATTAGTTATGCAGATGAAAAGCTCCTCCTCCGCTTGCTTTAAAAAAAATCAGCTGCTTCAGTCTAGACACTCGGATCGTATCTCAACCGACTTACAAATTCAATAGTTTTTGTATGTTGCATAAATATGAAGGTATCGCTTGATACCAATAATTATGTGTTTCAACAAAACTGATCAATGATCAATTGATATGAATTGGATGTAAACAGAAAGACGAATCATTACTGTTTATCATTAACGAAACGACAATGTCAAATAATCATTTTGGGGCAGAGTTTTGGAGGTTTGTCTTTTGACACATTTGAAATCATCAATCAATCATTGTTAGACCACCATTAGAAACCTGGAAGCACTGGATGGCCGTTTCGTCCTGGTATTAGACTACTCATCAGTGGCAGTGTGCATTCACGACTCCTGCACCTCATAGGATTCGAACCCGGCACCTTCGGTATTGTGCGCGAACGCCTAACCATCGGACCACTGGGCCGGCATCCAACGGTGTTAATGTCTAACTCTGATTGATCTAGGGATTTTGCGCGACCTCATCTATTTGTCTTTGGTAGTTACTGCCTACACTCCATTGGTCACGTCTTCTCAACTAGAACTCCGAAAATTTCCTCACGAAGCTAGTCATTAGTGAGCACTGTTACGATATTTTCGGGCAGAGTTTTGGAGGTTTTTGGGTTTTTACACATTTTAAATCATCAATCAATCATGGTTAGGCGTTCGCGCACTATACCGAAGGTCCTGGGTTTGAGTCCTGCGAGGTGCAGGAGTCGTGGATGTTCACTGCTGATGAGTGCCATACCAAGACGAAACGGCCGTCCAGTGCTTCCAGGTTTCTAATGGTGGTCTAACATTGATTGATTCATGATTTCAAATGTGTAAATAATCATTTGCTGAAGAAAATGCATATTTTGAAATCATAACTTGAAATTCTCACTTTTCTTTAATGAAAGCACATGAAATCAAGTGTTTCGATTGATCGATCGCTAGGGTTAGAGATAAATGTCATTATTTGTAGGGTTCTTGTTAGTGCTCATCGAACTTTAATGATTCGTTTGAGATAAAACTATTAATATTACTAATCTAGATTAATCAACGTTGCATGCACTATGCTGAGATGTCAGTTGATATGATTGGAGGTACCTAGTCAATAAGAAATCTTGCTTGACCTAGGTTTTGTGCTATTTGATATTCGTCAGCAACATATACCGGTAATCTTCAGAGAAAACTAATGCCCTTCCCGCTGATAGATTCAGTCTTGTTTTCCTGAAGCAACATAGTCAGACAGTTTAATCACTGAACTGTCGGGGCTGCGATTAACCTCCTATCGAAATGAACTCTATCTATAATTGAGTGATCACTGGATCACGATCAAATTTTTATGTGTGTTGGGTCTCGATTGACTGAAAATGGATGACAGAGGATCAAATATGCCGTCATCCATTTTCACTAACAGAGACGTGACACACATAAAATTGATTACATCGAATACTAACCACCACAGAATCGGTGAACCCACATCTTCCACACTGTTAAGGAGCATCAGTTTTCTCAAGCGTATAAGTGATGACCAGTGCCAAAACAACATGAAACATGGATCAACCAGGAGTTCCTGTTGACTACTTCCAAGAACCACTTTAAAAAATACTCATTACATATTATTTATATATATATCATATATATAATATAACTAACTTACTTTCAATGGTCTACCAACACGTACAACATCAATTGTCATTGTTGGTGCTCGACTACCAGAATGTTGTTGATTAACTAATTTATTTCTTAATTGTACCGTTTGTAATTGTGTTTGATAAAATGAATTTTCTGATAAATCTTCATCATCTTCTTCATCTTGTTCATTTTCCATCTTAGTTTTTTTGTTTCTTTTAGGAAAAACAACGTTTATGTTTGATTTAGTTGTAGTAGAAGTAGTAGTAGTAGTAGTATCAATGTTCAATGCTGTTCAATGTTCAATCTGATACATGATTATTGAATTAAAGTGTTTAAATGATACAATATAAAATCTATCATCATGATTAGTTGTATGTGTATATATATATATATGTAATTCATGTTTTCAGTTCCTTTTCCTCTCCGTAAACGACTGTATGTGTGTGTATGTGTGTGTGTGCGTATGTCTTTGCAGTGATTAAATTCGATGTTGTTGTATCCTATCCTATTTCCCAATTATACTGCACCAGTAATGTAGATATATATATATATATTAATATGTATATGACAAACAGAGAGATATATCTGTACACCGTACACACACCGCACACACACACACACACTTGTATATATATGTATGTGGTGTTGTTGTTCCCTGGCTTAGATCTGTTTATTTTTACTAACACGATCATCACATGTTGTTATCATTAAAATCTCTATGATATAACAGCTAATCAAACAACAATTACAACAACAGTTGAAAACAAGAAATTACATCCAGTGTTGTGAATTGAGAGAAAATAAAGAGTACCATATCACAAACATAAAAAAGTTTTTCATGTTGACTTGATTATTTATTGTAAGGGAATGGATGGATAACATGCACCACACACACACACACACGCACACACACATTTATATATTTGTACATTAGGTACATGAGTTTTTTTTACAAAAAGTAACATGAAGCTAAAAATGATCTATGGAAAGTGATAATCATCGTTAATACTACTACTAAGTGTTGTTCTAATTTCTTACCAGAACAAAAATTGAACTAGTCACAAGTAACGGCAGCTGCATCACCGGTTTGGATGGGTACGTAGGAATTTTAGTCCCGCTTATAAATCCGTGTGTGTGCGTGTGTGTGTGTGTATGCGATAAGAAGATTGAAGATGGACAGGCCTTGTATATTTATTTGACTAGAGATGTATCAGTTATTTGTTGGCATTGGGTGATAGACAGGCAAGAAGAGATCATTGATTGGTTCTGTGATTCGACATTTTGAACTGGTGGATAATGAATCTTTTTTTTTGGGAAATCAAAATGAATATGACAAAAAGTGATCAATGTTCAATTTGAAACAGATTAGTCAAGTTGTCAACTATGACTTTCTCAAAATAATAAAAAGATACAATGATTACTAAAATATCCTATTCCAAATCTATGTGACAGTAAGGCATTTTATTGGAACTAATCGTTAAAGTTATCTGTAAATCACTATCAGACAGGTTGAGATACTAAGATGGTGAGAAAAATTTGTGGCTCAGTAAGATGGTTTAAGGTTTTCATTGTTCTTCTGAATAACATCATTATCATCATAAACTTCAAGTAGAAGTGAAGTATTCAGATTTCTTCACACATAACTCATAGCTTGTCCTTTCATCAATGACAATTCTGATTGGTTTGAACACCTTGAACTTAGTAGTGTCATCTAGACCTACATTTTAATCATGATTTTCCTGACTGTTCGATAAATTGGATCAAGTAGCAAGCTTTTAAAAATTCCTTAGTGTTCATATTATTCCATTAATCCAAGATTTCAACATTTTCCCTGTCAAACGTGTGTCAACTGTTGTCGCCATGTACTGATATAAAACAGGTGTCATACCATTTGACTGCGAATTGATGTCGACAGAACAATCCAAAAGTCATGTATGGAGAAATTTAAAATACTTCACTTCTTACTTTGAAGTTCAAAAGTGCAGCAAAAGCTCCGCAACCAAATCATCCGACTAAGAGAGAACAAAACTTCACTGTAATAAGTTGAAATTCTGATTAATAAATGATCAATGATCATACGTATAAATATTGTAAAATCGCGGTACTTATTCATTGTATTTAGCAGTGAGTGAATTACTTGAGTTAAACAAATAGATACAATGAAACATTTCTGAATTTGAATAAATATAATTACATATCTAACTTCAAAAGCGAACGATATATTTATAAACTACTCTCACCCTTTCTTTTTCTCCTTCTGGTGATCGACTGGATTATGAAGACGTCGACATCTGGAGTGAAGCACGGTATCAACTGGACAGTTAGCACGCAGCTGCACGATCTGGACTTCGCAGATGACCTGGCTCTTCTATCTCACACTCAACAACAAATGCAAGAGAAGACGACCAGTGTAGCAGCAGCCTCTGCAGCAATAGGTCTCAACATACATAAAGGAAAAAGCAAAATTCTCCGATGCAACACAGCATGCACCAACCAAATCACTCTTGATGGAGATGCTTTGGGGGATGTTAACACCTTTACAAATCTGGGCAGCATCATCGACAATCAAGGTGGATCGGATGCAGATGTGAGGGCGCGGATTGGCAAAGAGAGGGCTGCATTTCTACAATTGAAAAATATCTGCAACTCCAAACAACTTTCAACCAAAACCAAAATCAGGATTTTCAATACAAATGTGAAGACAGTTCTACTGTATGGAGCGGAAACTTGGAGAACTACCAAAGCCATAATCCAGAAGATACAAGTGTTTATTAATAGTTGTCTACGCAAAATACTTCGGATTCGTTGGCCAGACACCATTAGCAACAATGCACTGTGGGAGAGAACAAACCAGATTGCAGTGGAGTAGGAAATCAGGAAGAAGCGATGGAAGTGGATAGTACTCACACTATGAAAAGCACCTAACTGCGTCACGAAACAAGCCCTCACATGGAATCCTGAAGATCAAAGGAAAAGAGGAAGGCCAAGAAACAAATTATGCCGAGAAATAGAGAAAGATATGAGAAGAATGAACAAACATTGGACAGAACTGGAGAGGGAAGCCTAGGACAGAGTTGGTTGTAGAAAACTGGTGAGCGGCCTATGCTCCATTGTGGGTAACAGGCGTAAGTAAGTAAGTAAGTACACTTTATTTTATATTAGGTTTAATTTTTTGTTACCGAGAGAGAGAGAGATCTAATAAAGCTTCAACAGTCTGTCAAATGCCTCAATGAGTATAGTTTATAAGGTATCATGTAAATGTAAGATATAAATGCCGGATCCGTTGGTCAGACACCATAAGTAACAACCTACATTGGTAGGGAATAAACTAGCTACCTCCAGCTGAGGAAGAAATTAGGGAAAATTACTAATAGTGCATTAGAAACACATAGTGGAAATCACCCAGCCGCTTGACAAGGTAAGCTCTAACTTGGAATCTTCAAGACCAAAGGAAAAGAAGATGACTGAAGAACACATTACTCTGAGAATTGGAAACAGATATCAAAAGAATGAATAACTGTTGGGTAGAACTGAAAAGGGAGTTGCGGGATAGAATAGATTGGAGAATGCTGATCTGTGGCTTATGTTCGTATTTTTTGGATCAAAAGAGCCGCTTATTAACTTCAATTTGTGGAAAAACTTTTGTAGTGCCTCCTCATATATTCCAGTTCTCTTACATCTAACTTGGTTAAGCCCTTTCGATTAATTTATTTAACCAAGCCATTTGTATAGCAACAACTCATATGTACCATTGGTATTTTTTATTATCTGCTTTGTATGAGCTTATACGACTGAGCATTGCTTACGCTTACGCACTTACTCATCCTTTTCGCTTCAATGTTAATCTCGTAAGATTCCCATGAACTCACATGATTTGTATCGTTTGCTTTTGACCTTGTCAATCATTCGTCGCTCTTATTCATGTGTGTGCATACCTATTTCGCTTGTCATATGTCTGTCTTATTTTTGGTCTGACTATATATTCTTAGTCATGTTCTATCTCTTTGAGTTGGCTCTTAGCCTTCACCAATTCGCTTCTTCAATTCGCTATGTGGTGTGCCTCGAATAAACGTATACGATACTTGGAGTTCATCTTCTGATTTATTAACCGTCAGACGTCATTTGGATAAGACAATCTGAACGAGCTTATTACGAAACGTACGAACACGCAGTTATCGGCACACTACACTTTAACCGTCATTGGTTCACCATCTCTCTCTCTCTCTTAGTGCTTTATTCCTTGACTCTTTCAAAGAAAAAATTGAAAAAAGAAGACAAACGAAGAACTGCACTCTGTGGTTCACCTTCTTGGCTTAGTAAGGAAGTTGAACACTTTTCTACGAGTACAGCAGATTGTTCTCCTCCTAGGAGCTAAGAAAGAACACAGACAGATGGTTAATCAGCTGTTAGTTTTGATTCTGACAAGTTTGTTTGGAAATTGTCATCAGGATATAGATTCAAATAAAGAAATATATTCTAAAGATGTCAATTGTACATAATTCTCACTAATTTCTCAATAAAAATATACAATTCACAAGAAAACTACAATTTCAACTTAAGTATCATTGAAATCATCAATCGATCATTGTTAGACCACTGTTAGAAACTTAGAAGTACTGGATAGCCCTGTTCGTCCCAGTAAGGGACTCAGAAGCAGCGTAAATTTACGATCTTCACAAGTAGGAATCGAACCCATAACTTTCGATCTCCTGCTCGAACGTTTAACCTCTAGACCACTGAGCCGGAATCATAAAACAACCATTAACAATACATGCGCATATAATTGGCTGTTCTTTTTCTACACATATCTTTTATTCCTCAAGACATTCCTGATAGCACTATGCTACAAGATTTATTTGAACACTGTTTTCCTCATACAGTATGTTGTTTTCTTCTCAAGAGGTAAGAAAGGAAACTGACAGCCAGTTGTTATCCAACTGTCCATAATGATGCGAACAAGTTTTGTTTGATAGTTATCATAACGATACAGATTCAAATGAAGTAGTATATTCTAGAAATGAACATTGAACAACATACTTTTTAGGTTTTTCCGAATTGAACAAAAGATGATATTGTGGTGCGAGCTACTTATAAGTAGTATATGACGTGAGTGTCAACGTCGTGTATTGCAGCAGAAGATGGGGGAAGATGACGAAAGGAAGAGTTAGAAAACAATGGAATTTGTATGAAACGCATGAATAGTGACAATGGATTGATGTTTTGCAACAGGAACAGTCCAGTTCGATATGATGATGGACTGATATTTTGCAAATGAACGATTTACAATATGGTTTTCCAATTTTACTGAGTAACTCTGTAATTTTCGTTAAAAAGAATCCGGTTGCCTCCACCTGTGTTCTCGTTCACTACAATACTACAAAACATCAATAACATTCTGTGTACTTATTCAGAATCTATATTCAGGAAAAACTTGGTGGAGTAGTCATAATAATTCATTTTGTCAACTAATTGTTGTTAAAAAATATCAAAGGGATTGTTAAATTTCATGTTTCGTTTTTTGTGATTATTATTATTATTATTATTATTATTATTATTCAACATATCAACAGTTTTAGAATTGATTTTTTCATAAAACAAACTAATGCACTTTTGAATATTGATTCTTGAACTAATAATAAGTTCATAGTTTGTTTAAATGTACTCACAATATTGAATTAAATTGATTATATCAAAGCATGGGTAATGAATCAATTATTCTTTTTGTTGTTGCTGTTCAAAATGAATTGATCATAAAGATGTGCCTATTAGCGATTAGTTTCGTGAGGAAATTTTAGGAGTTCTAGTAAGAAGCGATGATCAATGAGGTTTGACTGAATCAAGTGTGGGAAACTTACCTACCGAAGACAATGAGTGAAGTTGCACAATACCTTCGATTGATTGAATTTAAACATTAACACTGTTAGATGCAGACCACCTCCGTGGTCAAAAGGTTAGGTGTACTCAGACACGAGACTGAAGGTCTTGGGTCTGATTTCTTTCGTGCAGAAGCCGTCGACACGCCCTGCTGACGAGTCCCATACTAGAACGAAACGATCATGCGACTTCCAAAAATACTTATCTTCAACCATGAGGCATCATAACCCTTTTAAAAGAAAACCTTTCAACTGCTAGGGTCTAACTCTCCCCCATTATTCAGGCTGCGAACCGGCAGTAACCCAAGAAGGTCACCAGGCGGAGTTACGTTAAAACATTTTTATTGTATAAAGCTGAAAGTTAGAGATCTACAGAAACCATAATCCAAAATATACAAATGTTTATATAAAAGTTGTCTATACAAGATATTCCACATCCGTCGACTACACACTATCAGAACAAACTAGATTCCAGTTAAAGAGGAACTTAGGATGATAGATTGGAGGTAGACAGGGCACACCTTGCGAAAAACACCCGAACACGTCACAAAACAACCTCTCACTCGGAATCCTCTAGGCCAGACGAGAAGTGGCAGACCAAGTAACACACAGCACCGAGAATCAGAATGAACAGCAGTCGGTTAGGATTGGAATGGAAGGTCCAAGACGAAGTAGACTGAAGGATACTGGTTCACGGTCTATGTTCCATTCAAGGTAATAGACGTTAAAACACACATCATATGATAGATAAATTGTACACACATTCAACTATCAGCTTTAATCACACATTTACGTGGTATCACATTCAATGTTAGTTCATCACTGTACATTAGTTTGGTGTTGGCCTATTTGTCTGTCTGTCTGTCTATCTATCCATCAGTGTGTGTGTGTGTGCAGAAAAGGAAAATGCAGAGTGTACAATTAATCATTGATATATACCAATAATTCGAATTCAAGTCTTCTGTGTAACCTTTTTTATTTATTACAAACAAATGAAAAGAAGAGAAGGGATACGTGGCAATGGCATTTTAATCAATAAAAATGGTTTGTTTGTTCGTTTGATTGTTTTAATTCGTGTAAATGAATCTTGACATTTAAACACTGTGTAGATTGAATATTAAATCATAATAATAATAATAATAATAATTATTATTATTATTATTATTATCATAAGATGGTAAGATGGTAATAACCTAATTTGTTTCAAAAAATAAACTTATCAATTGTAATCTATCTATCTATCTATCTCTCTATCTACCCTATTGGAATGTTTGTAAGATTTTATTAGCAGATAAGTTTTATATTTTTTCAATTGGAGCCTTGACGAATCAAATAAGTTTGAATGTTAATCGTATTGATTGATTGACTGGATGATTGGTTTATGGAGATTAGGATCATTTTGATAATGGGGAAAAACTTGATAGATGTTTTAAATCACAGACATCTAGATCGGTTTTCTATTCTTTAGAATTCTTGAAAATTTAAACAACGAACAGAACTAAGCTTTATTTTAAAGGTTAGTTTCAGTTAGTTAGTCAGTCAGTTATAATGTAGAACTTCGTACGTACAATTAATTCAAGTTGCCATACCACATGAGAATACAGAGATTGAATAGTCAATTCAAATTCCATAGTAGTAGATGTTGTAACAGTGTTAGTGATAATGGCAAAGATTAGGTTCCGAAGAAATAATCCAAGGAGTATAATCCGGTGAAATAAATTTAAAAAGAGATACAAGAAGGTCATGTGCTCATGAGAGAAGATGAATGAATGTACGCGCCTGAGCCACTACAAACGATTTCAAAGTCTCTAACCGATGGTTACGATCGCGCCGCGGACACCAATAAGATTGCATGTATCTACTATTACCATGTCTCAATCCAGTTATTAGTGACTTCATGGATTTGTGCCATGTTTTGATTTGGCCACGCCTAGCTTTTTTCCAACCTACTCCTACACCACAAAGTATGGCTCTTTGAGGTAGTCGGTGGTTGGGTACACAAGTAACACATGCCCCAACTACCTCAATTGATGAAGTTTCACTACTTCATCAATTGACCTGTTATCTTTACCTAGGACTCGTTTCCTGACTATAGCATTGCTTACTCGGTTGTCCTAGGGTATTTGTGCAACGTTTTTAAGACAATGATGATCGAATTCCAATAAAGTCTTATTGCATTTCACTTTCTTATTTGATAAGTTATTAAAGTTTTGCATTGAGTACTTGTCTCTTGTAAATATTTTTCACGAAATAATCATCAATGTTAGATAGTCATTAAAACCTGCAGGCACTGAAAGACGGCTGTTTCGTTTTAATATAGAGGACTCATTAGAAGTACGCATCCATAACCACCGCATATGAGAAGTGAGACTGGGACATTCGATCTCAAGCGCATACACTCAATAACACTTCATAACCAATGCACCCCTATCCAATAATATTAATGCCCAACTCCAATCAATTCATGATATTGTACAATCTTCATACATTGTATGCAGTGGACAGTTATATCCTACTTGGCACACAGTTTGAACTCCACTAATCATGACAACTATACTAGAACTTCATGAATTCACGTTTGGAGCTAGTCATTAGTGAGGAAATACTTATTATTAATGAGGAGGATTTGTAAAGACTGTATTATGACCATACAGTCGTCCAGTACTTATAGGTTCGTAATACTAATCTAGTTAATATCAGTTCGTAATTTCAGCTATTAAAAAAATTCTCCATAAACCCTTTTCATTCATAACAATCCTATTCATAAATTCAGTCAATTGTTTAACCAATAAAGTTGTTTAGTGCAAATTTTTTTTTTCGCCTGTTACCCCCAATGGAGCATAGGCCGCCAACCAGTTTTTGCCAACCAACTCTGTCCTGGGCGGCTTCCCTTTCCAGTTCTGTCCAATTTTCGTTCATTCTTCTCATATCTTTCTCTATTTCACGGCGTAATGTGTTCCTTGGCCTTCCTCTTTTCCTTCTGCCTTGAGGGTTCCATGTGAGGGCCTGTCTTGTGACGCAGTTGGGTGCTTTTCGTAGTGTGTCCTATCCACTTCCACCACTTCTTCCTGATTTCCTCCTCCACTGGAATCTGACTTGTTCTCTCCCACAGTTCGTTGTTGCTGATGGTGTCTGGCCAACGAATACGAAGTATTTTGCGTAGCCAGCTGTTAATAAACGCTTGTATCTTCTGGATTATGGCTTTGGTAGTTCTCCATGTTTCCACTCCATACAGTAGAACTGTCTTCACATTTGTATTGAAAATCCTGATTTTGGTGTTGATTGATATTTGTTTGTCGTTCCAGATATTTTTCAACTGTAGAAATGCAGCCCTTGCTTTGCCAATCCGCGCCCTCACATCTGCATCCAATCCACCTTTCTCGTCGATGATGCTGCCCAGATATGTAAAGGTGTTAACGTCCTCCAAGGCATCTCCATCAAGAGTGATTTGATTGGTGCATGTTGTGTTGCATTGGAGAATTTTGCTTTTTCCTTTATGTATGTTGAGAGCTAATGCTGCAGAGGCTGCTGCTACACTGGTCGTCTTCTCTTGCATTTGTTGTTGCGTGTGAGATAGAAGAGCCAGGTCATCTGCGAAGTCCAGATCGTCCAGCTGCGTCCTAACTGGTCAGTTGATACCGTGCAAATTAGTTTACATGAACACCACAGTTATAGATTATTCCATCAATCAATAATCTCATAAGTCCTATTACTTTGTTTAGAACAAATGAATTTATCTATAATGTAAAAACTTCAATAATTAATATCTCTACTTGTCTTATTTATTGTCTGTACTTACTACTAATTTACTGACGCTTCTTACCCCTAATAGAAGAGCATCATAGGCTGCCAATCAGTGACATACATTGAGGAAAGCAGCCAACTGTGTCACAACAGAAGCTCTCTTTTGGGATCCTCAAGGTCGAAGAAAAAAGAGGAATGCCAAGGAACACATTACGCTAAGAAATGCAGAAGAATGAACAACAGTTGAACAGAACTAGAAAGAAAAGCCCAAGATAGAGTAGGTTGGAGAATAAGCTGGTCAGCAGCCTATGCTTCATCATTCGAGGTATTAACAAGGGTAAGTAGGTAAGTGAAGTTTTTCGAACAATTTTTAATACACTGGATAACACAAATTTTTGAAGAATGAAAATTTTCATTATCTGATTCAATCTGTGTGGTCAATTTCTGTTGTTTGGTTTTTTTTTACATCGTAATTTACTTATTTCAAACATTATACCAGTTGTTATACACTCACTCACTCACTCACTCACTCATACAACACATTGAACAGATATAATTAAAACACACAGACATTTTTAACACACACATTTGTTTTGTTTTACTTCACTGCTGTTATACAATAAATATGTCAAGGTTTCGTTTTTTTTTTTGCACATTTGATTTCAATGATTAATTGATTGTGTTGAATTAAATTGTAGATTAGAATTAGTGATTACAAATTATTCAGCTGTTGTTAAATTTTATTTCACAGTTCATTAGTTCTTTTTAAAATGAATGAGTCTAGATTTTGTAAGAAACTTTTTTTTGCTGATATATTAAATGGAAAAAACGATCAATTTCTACAATCTAATGGTTACATCAAGAGAAAACTATTATGGAGGAGGATAAGCTGTTCAAATGTGTTAAGAAGCGATCGCGCGCGTCAAACCACATTACCAAACACTGGTCGAATTGTTAATTCATACCGTATATCTTTGGGCAACCGAGTTAGCAATGCTGTCGTTAGGAGTCGGGTACTAGGTAAGGATGGAAGATCGATTGACAAAGTATTGAATCTTTATCAGTTGAGGTGGTTGGGACATGTGCTGCGTATACTCAACCACCGACTGCTTCGGTGAGCAATGTTTTGTGGTGTAGGATTAGGTTGGAAGAAAGCTAGTGGCGGCCGAACCAAAACATGGCACAAATCCATGAAGTCATTGACAGGTGGACTGAGTTATGTTAGTAGATATAGGCTACGTGGTTGGGGTCCGCGAGACGTATGTCACCGACGGTTAGCGACCTTGAATGACATGACTCAAAATCGTTTGTAATGGCGCAAGTGCATCCACTCTTTGTGTTCTCCCTAATTCTAAACTTCTGAATTCCTCATAATCTCTACCAGTCTCCTTCTAAATTTATCTTACTGAATTATACTTCTTGAATAATAACTGCGAACCCTAATCTTCTCTATTACTGCTAATACTTCTATTAACTCTACCACTATGGGATTTGAATTAACAGTTGCATCTTTGTGCTAAAAGAATGGTCATGAGGAATTTAGATTAGAATTTGAAAGAAGACAAGGAATGAGTGCATCTGCACCACTGCAAACGAATTTGCGCGATATCATTCATGGTCTCTAACCATCAGTTATTATTCTGTTGCCCACCCCAACCAGTTAGTCTACACTTACCAATATGGCTCAGTGATTTCATGGATTTGTGGCATCATGTTTTGGTCTGATCGCCCTTAGTTATCTTCCAGCCTACTCCTACATCAGATAACATCGATCATCGAGGTAAGACTGTGTTTTGAAGGAATTGTAACTGTACTTCAGTGAACCGTCAATATGAGACATTCAAAGTTATTTGATTTTACATGTGTAATTAAAATGGTGTAGATGCTACTCATAAAGTTGCATGTAAGTAGTATGCAAATTGAGGGTCGCCTAGTCGCTACCATAGAAAAGAGTCTCACGAGATCGATATACATGTCATGATCAGAATATTTTTTTTGAAGTTTAGAAGAGATGTAAAGGAAGGTAATCAACAGCCTTCATAGATTGCAAATAGATGATTGAAGACAATTTGTACATAAATTTGAAAAAAATTAGTCCATTTTATAAATTTTGATAAATATGGGAAACAGAAAATTATGTTCATCGATTGCGAAACACATAAATGAGGCAGTGCATAAGATTGACATCAAGACAGCCTTCAAAACATTGTGTAGAAACGTTGGAGGATGAATTTTGAGGTTTATGGAAGCGTTGGCCATTCAGACTGACTGACAGACAGATACAACGCAGAACTTCGTATGTAAGTACATCAGTTCAGGTTGCCATACCACATCAGCACAGAGACACAACTGTCAGTTCAAATCCAAGAGTGATTGCGACAGTAGAAGTTTTAGCAGTAATGCAGAAGATTAGGGAGCGAAGATATGATTCGAGAAGTATAATTCAGTGATATAAATTTAGAAGGAGAAAGATGGAGATTATCAGGAATTCAGAAGGTTGGAGCTTGAGAGAACACAAAAACCTTGGCTATTTGGAAATGAACCCCCCCCCCATTAATGTATACAGAAACAATTTGTCATAACCTTGAATTTACCCTGGTAATCTTCAAGCTTAGGGTAATGTGACAATTTTCCTATCCTTTCTTATTCTTTCTATATTACTTTTATTTATAATTGACCTTTTAGTAATTTTCATATCAAAATGCCTCGACAAGTAAGTATATATGCATGTGATCAGATTGTTGGAAATGTGTATCTTCTCACTGTTCTGTCAAAATTTTTTTACACAGTTATTTCATCTTATCTTGACTTTTGTGTATATCACATTATCATCAAAATAATTATTCTGAATTAAAGAAAAAATTATCGATCATTGTGTAATAATGTGATAGGTATCAGCTGAAACCTTTCAGTTCATTTGTCAATACTGAGACGTGTACAATCTATCCTGTTGTTACACTGATCAGCACAAAACATTCAATCGCTGTTTTATAGTAATTTCAGGTTGCTAAAACATGTCATCTACTCAAAAAATTAGCCGACTGTTGCAGTATATTGTGATCGGTTGTGATCTGGTCGTTATTAGGATATGATTCGATTACTGATTAATGTGCTTGAAGTCTATAATACTTGTAGAAGTTCGAGTCGAGGATGACTATGAGAACAAGTCCACCAACCAATTATGTTCGGATCTTGGGCGTTATCCCGTCGTGAATTAATCACAAGGAAGAAGGAATAGTCCAAATGAATAAGTATATTTACCGGGGATTTCATGGTATCGAAAGAATACCGAAATTGGTGCCAGAGAAAATGGGCGAAAGGTGCACAGCAGTGAGAACAAGATGGAGAGCGCTTGCAAGCAAAGTCGGTACAAAAGTACGAATAAACAAATGTTTATTGGTACTACTGCTTATAATAAAAACTGTTTATATTTAACCAATCGTGAAATCACTACATACTAATGATCTATTCTAATGATGACTAACGAACAACGACTGAAACATTGACACCAATTGTTCAATGTTTAGTCAGAAGACAAAATTAGCAAGCAAATAAAAACCTCATTTTTGTAAATGTTTCTATGTGACTCAATAATACAACAGTATGAAGCTGTGGTGTGTAGATTTCGGCGGCGTGTTCTTAAGCTCGGTAATCAGCTCGTTTAGGCAATCGCTACTAAATGGCGTCTGACGGTTTATGAATCAGAAGGTGAATTCGTAGTGATGAATACGTTTATTTGGGACACACCACAAAGCGAAGCGGAGAAGCAGTGAATAAAATGAATGAAGTGACGTGAATTGGAGAAGGCTGTTGAACCAACTCCTAGGATTACAATGCGAACGAATGGGCGATGGAAGCGATGTGGACAGACGAAGCGTGTTGGAGAAGGCTAATGAGCCAACTCAAAGAGATAGAGCATGACTAAGAATATATAGTCAGGCAAAAATAAGACAGACAAGTGACCAACGAGATAGGCATGCACACACATGAATAAAAACGACAAATGGCTGACAAGGTCAAATGACAAGTGAGACACGTCATGTGAGCTCATACAAACCAGACAATAATAGGAACGAAAGGTATACATAAATTGTTGCAATACAAATGGCTTGGTTAAATAAATTAGTTGAAAGGGCTTAACCAAATAAAATGTAAGCGAACTGGAATATATGTGGAGGCACTAAAAAGCAATCTCTTGACCAAACACATAGATATATAGGAAATTACAATATGGGTATAATAACACCAACATAAGTCGAAGCGAAACCAAGTGATAGGCTCTATGGTTAACTCCATCACAATCATACTGACGTTATTTTCAATTAGAGTTATGGAGATTAATGTTTTTACACATTTGAAATCATCATCGTCCCAAACCTCTAATTGAAAATATCGTAATATGTGCTCACTAGTAACTACCTTCGTGTGGAAATTCTCGGAGTTGTAGTGACAACACGTGACCAGTGGAGTTCAACCCTGTCGGGTGTAGGCAGTAACTACCAAAGACAAATGGGGTGAGGTCGCACGAAATGGTTAGGCGTTCGCGCACAAGACCGAAGGTTCCGGGTTTGAATACTATGGAGTGCAGGAGTCGTGGATGCACACTGCTGTTGATTCCCATACCAGGACGAAACGGCCGTTCAGTGCTTCCAGCTTTCTAATGGTGGTATAACAATGATTGATTGATGATGACTTCAGATAATGACGTTGTCTATGTGAAAAACAGTAATTTGTACGTGATAAATGTGAAGTTTAAAATTGAATCCATACGAATAATTCTGGTATATCTGGATAAAATTGGACTAACAGAAGAATTACGGTGAAAATTCTCTATAATTTTTTCAATCTAGCATCTATGAAGATGTAATATTACGAAAAACATGTTCGTTGTGTTCAAACTACTTAAATCCTATTGATAGTAGTGTACTTCTTACGATTGAATTTGTAGGATACATATGTGATTTCCCAAATGAGATAAAACATTAATGCATGTGAAATGAAATGAGGATAATTAAAGCATATTGTGGAGAATTATTTCATTTGTGGATTATGTCTGTTATATATTTGTGTCAGTTAGTGCACCAGAACAGAATAAATTGGAGAATGCTAGTCAGTGGCCTATGCTTCTTTGAGGATAACAGGCGTAAGTAAATAACCACTTATAAAATCAACGGATTATTGGATATGTCCTGAAGGAGATTTGTAACGAGTGTGAGAACTACAGAGGCATAACTCTATTCTACATACTAGCAAAAGTCTTCAGCAAATTTTCATTAAACCGAATGGAAAATTCAGTGGACGCCTAGTCAAGAATAAGGAAGATAAACCACTAATCACTAATATTCAAGAACAGTGAAACAATTGGGTAGAATAAAACATCTGTTAATTTTTGGTTTATTCAAGAGAGCAGCAATTCATTTCACTTATTTAATTTTTTAAACTTATATAAACCTCATCCAATCTTGCCTACTTATTACGCAACCCTCCAATTAGGAAATTCTTATATAATCTTTTCAGAAATTCTATAGTTACAACATAACCCATTTTATCTGTTTCCGGACTTCATCTAATCATTATTTCACCTCCTTGTTATCTGAACTCTATCCTAATATATATATATAACATCGAAATCATGAATCGACCATTGTTAGATCACCATTAGAACTGATCATCAACAGTGCGCATCCACGACTCCTGCTACTCGCAAGACTCGAACCCAGGAGCTTCGGCCTTGTGTGTGAACACTCTTGACAAATGAGACGGCATTCAACGGTGTTCATGTCAAACTGTGATTAATCTAAGGATTTTCACGCAACCTTACTCATTATTTTCGTCCTACACTTGACAGGATTGGACTCCACTAGTCACATCTTCTTAATAGAACTCCGATAATCTCTTCACGAATTTAGTGCATTAGTGAGCACATTACTTAGTTTCTAACATTGTAGATGGTATTATGAAGATTGTTTTTTTTACACATTGAAATCATGAATGAACACCATTGTAACTCCGTTATCGATTCCAAGTATTTCGTATCATAATATCACACCTTATTGTTAGACTTTATTAGGCCTACATAGTTTTAAGTAGTTGATGATGAGAAATCACAAAATACAAATGTTAGGATATTCACCAAATATCCTACGAAGAATCATTTTGTAAGAGTAAATTCTATTGGTCAATATTATAGTCGTCCTAGGCATCAATGTCACGTACACCAATGTTGTTTCTTATTGGTCGTCCTGATTATCAGTGTCACTTTAAATGTTTTTTCCTGTTGGTCACCTAAACTGTCAATGTTACAGACTTCGACGCTGTTTCCTATTCGACCTAAATGTATAAATACGCATTATTTGTAACGTTTTATGACCCCGATCCATGTCTTCTTCGAGACTAGTCTTCTTCTTTTATTCAATGGGGGTTCGGGACACTCGAATTAAAGTAGCCTATCGTGTCGCCGGATCCTCGTTCTCGTTTTCCAACTAAGGTGAACTTGTAATAGTTTAAGCATATCAAAATGACATGTTTACGTGCATGCATAACAGTAAGATACTTCGGATTTGTTGGCCAGACAATGAATGAAGAATCACTGTAACTCCGTTATTGATTCCAAGTACTTTGTATCATGACATGTTTACGTGCATTTTCGTAACAACAAATCAATTCATCTCTAATTATGATTATGACTATTCTGTTTCAATTATTCGTCATGGACGTTAATATTTAACTGACATGTAATTCAACAACACAGTAGACAGTAAAAAAAATGCATAAAATACAATAATAATAATGATCATAATATTGATTTTTATGTCTCTAATAAACTAGCAGCCGCTTTATCTACAATCCATATTAATTCACCATAAACTGGATGAATTAATGAACATGGCATAGAAGGACCAGGTTTATGCGGTTGATGAATTGACTAGATAGATGATGAAGAGAGAAAGACAAAGAAAGCAATAATTAATTAATGAATAAGGCATTGATTGATTGGTTGGTTGATTGACTGATTCATACAATTTATTGATTTTTTCAAAGAAAAAAAAACAGAACAACATCAGAATGTAGACCAGAACTGAAAGACAGAAAGGTGAACTAAGGTGATATAAATGTATAATTCAAATGTAATTGAACTATTTGGTTTCACATGGTATCCCTGGAGTGAATAAATAAACAAACTATTGAAAACTATAGATTATTTTATAGACAGACAGACAGACAGACAGATACAATGCAGAACGTCGTACGTATGTACGTACATCAGTTCAGGTTGCCATAACACATTAGCACACAGTGACGCAACTGTCAGTTCAAATCCAATAGTGGTAGCGATAGTAGAAATATTAGCAGTAATGGAGAAGATTATGGATCGAAGATATGATTCGAAAAGTACAATTCAGTGAGATAAATTTAGAAGGAGAAAGATAGAGATTATGAGGAATTCAGAAGAGATTAGAATTAGAGAGAATACAAAGAGTGGATGCACCTGCGTCAGTGCAAACGATTTTGAGCCATGTCATTCAAGGTCTCTAACCACTGATGACTTTAATCTCGGGGGCTCCCAGTGGTTTTTTAAAAAAATATACAAATCTACTGGTCCAATTTGTACGGATGACATGAGAACATGTAATTGATATAAATTTAAACAATTATAAAGGCCAGAGATTTGACTCCAATTTGGACGAACAATCGATTAAGTATCGGTCTGTAAAAAACGGACCAAAGTCCTCTTTCGATAATCACAAAGGAATCATTCTCACTAATGTAGTGTTTAAAATGTTAACCTTGATAATACTTTGACGCCTAACTAGAGCCTATGAAGAGCAGACTTTAAGAAAACCAGACTCATTTCAGAACTGGATGTGACTGTTTAGACCAGATATTTATACTTCGATAAGTTCAAGAACACAAGCACACGCTTCGGCGTCTGAGATTAGCCGTATTTCTCAACCTTAAGGCAGGATTTGACTCTGTTGATCGTGGGGTTCTATGGTAGTGTTTGTTACTGAAACCAGTACCATAGAAGTAAATTGATTTTATACAAGCTGTCCACTCAAATACTACTGATCGAGGCAGAGCTCATGGCGAACTGTTATCGGAAGTGATTAACTTTAGAGGTTGGGATCCGCGATACGATGGTTAGAGAGATTGAATGACATGGCTAACATCACTTACGGTGGTGCAGGTGCATCCCCACTCTTTGTCCTGTATCAAATTCCAATCTTCTTAATTCTTCAACATCTTTGTTCCCTTTTTTAAAAATTTATTTCACTAGATTATTCTTCCTGATTAATATTTTCGAACCCTAATCTTTTCCATTACCACTAATACTTCTACGACTTCTATTACTATGGAATCTGAATTGACAATTCGATCTCTGTGTGCTAATGTGGTATGACAACTTGAACTGATGTGCGTACGTACGTACGTACGTACGTACGAAGTTCTACGTTGTAGCTGACTGACTGTATCCGATGAAATAAATCTTCCATTCTATTTCCGTATATTAAACTTAGACAAACCCCTTTCGTGAGACGGCATTAATAAGAAACCAAATACAGTTTCTTTTCAATTGTATACACTAGATGTAACTATAAAACTATTCCTTTCAGTACAGATGTTGGTTCTATTATATACAACATTGTGACTGATAACACGTTTACAAGTCAATGAAACATTTGTCACATGATACTTTGAATACCTACAAATAATTTACGTGTATGTACAAAATTATCTACATTGGAACGATAAACGGATGAAGCTATTGCTCATTAATGTATTTGAAAAAAAAGGTTCACCTTTGAGAAGAAAATCACCTAGGTAGTTTAATGCCATGTATCACCTGTCAGATTCGAAGTACTACAACAATGTGGATATGATCAGTTCATTTGCTTATTTTATCTAAACACAAAATCACTGCCATAAACATGGACCTAAATATTTATGCGCCATACAAATTATGGAAATTAAGAGTGGGCTAGTATACCATCCAAAGTAGATGGCTTTTATAAGAAGCCCCATACAGGTTTAATCCATAAGGTGATGGAGCAACGTCAAAAGATGCTGTCCCATGGTAGCTGATGACCAACAATAGGTTCATACACTATTTTTTCCCTTAGGATTCTGGAACTGATGTGCACTATTCGTTTGGGATTAGGAATCTCAAACTCCTTCAGATGGAAAATTCATACACTACCTACCTACACATTTAAGCGTCGATATTTTACTTTTCGTCACCTCACATTCGTAAATAAAACTCATACCGTGAGGAGGTGGAAATGAATGGAACTTGCATGGTAGTGGCTACACACACACGTAGCTATGTGACAGCATTTGGAGAGAGAGAGTGTGTGGACTCTCCTCACTTTCGGACAAACCAAGATCTTTTCAACTTATTAAAATTCACAATGTACGCGCAATTCACCTTCACCTATTTTGGGTAACCTAATTGTAATCACAATCCAATGAGTTCAACCTACACGTCATGCCGTTTTTTCTTATTATTATTGAACTTTTTTGAACATTTTTGTTAGATCACGTACAATGGTATCATTTTATTATATTAAAACTATTATCGCAAGTAATTATAAAAATACTTGCTTTTTTGAAAACTTCAACTTTGAACTGTCAGTCAGTCAGTTAGTCTGCTACATTGTAGAACTTTGTACGTACGTACGTACATTAGTTCAAGTTGCCATGCCACATTAGAACACAGAGATCGAATTGTCAATTCGAATCCCATAGTACCAGAGGTAGTAGAAGTATAAGCAGTAATGAAGAAGATTAGGGAGTGAAGATATAATTTGAGAAGTATAATTCAGTGAGATAAATTTAAAAAGAGAAAAGTAAAGGTGATGAGGAATTCAGAAGATTAGAATTTCAGAAAACACAAACAGTGGATGCATCTGTGCCATTACAAACAGTTTTAAGTCATGTCATTCTAAGTCGCTAACCATCAGTTACTGTCATGTCAGAGGAATTCAACCAGATAGTCGACACCTACCGATATGGCTCAATCCACTTGTCAGTGATTGTAGGGATTTGTGCCATGTTTTGGTTTGACCGTCCCTACTTTTCTTCCAGCCTACCCCTACTATGACGGGCAGCGTGTTAACAGGATGGCAAGATTAGAACCAGTGAACTTACTGTTCGATACCTAAGTCACAATATCAAGTGTATAAGAAATGAGACAGGTGTTTCCTTCAAACAATCAGCATTTACAGCGACACTGCTTTCTCGTAACTAAAAGAAGTTATTCAACAAGTATAAACCAGTGAAATAAATTTAAATAGAGAAAAAGAGAGCCCTGAGCTCATGAGGTTATGCGAGAGGACAAAGAATGGATGCATCTCCGCGATCGACAACCGATTTTGAGCCACATCATCCAAAGTTTTTAACTATCAGTTACTGTTGGTTCGTTTACGTGTCGGTTAAAAAGAGAAAGCAACGAAATACTTTTGTCTTTGGTTCGTCCAAATTGAATGAAGGGAACCAATGAATAAATGTTTAACCGCGAAACATATTCTTGCCAAGTTGTAGCTGTTATCTCAAACTAGTAGTCCGGCTTATTTACTGTGATCAGCCAGTTGAGCTAAATTGGCTGAAACATTCGTTCTCTAGGTCCTCCTACTATGACAGACAGTATGTTAGCAGGATAACAAGATTAAAAGCAGCGAACTTATGGTTCGAGACCAAAGTCATACTGTTAAATGTATAAGAATGAAACAGGTGTTTCCTTTACGCAATTGGCGTTTACAGTGACACTGCTTTCGAGCAACTAAAACAGGTTAGAAAAGATTTACCTTAAAGATAACGCACTCCAGATTTATGTTGACGATGGAAAAGCCTTGTAAATACGGGGATAACATTTCCGAATTAATAAATGTTTTAGGATAACTTCAATTTGACCGAGAAAAACTTTTTTCAATGTCTGTCCGCAGACGTGTAAACAGAAACTTTGACTTCTTAAAAATATCTATGTGAACAATTTTTTGAATTTATTACGTTTTAAGTCTTGCGGCTCTAGAACTCAACGAAATGGATTAGGTCAATCATTCATCAGTTTTTTTTCAAAACGAATAGAAAGTAGGATATGACGAGCAATAAATCCTCCTGGAGCTCTTTTAGGGTTATTGCCGGTCCCAAGCCCGGACAAAAGAGGAGGGTTGGGCATGTGGTTAGTGACCCTATACCGTGGAAATCCAACTCGCTAGAACACTAACTAAGCGGAAAAATAATTCGCAAATCGGCGGCATATGCTCCATTAGGAGTAACAGGTGTAAGTAAGCAAGTATGTAAGTAATATGACGAGCAATGGTTCAACTGATCACAGTGCAAAATACATGTGAAATTGATTTTTTCCAATTGCGTGTATGTGACGTATATTGAAAGAGGTACTAGTATCGTTATTATTGATTAAAAACAATTTAGCTCAATTTTTAAAAATTTGACTGTTAATCTAACTGTAAAATAAATCATATGAAAAACGGTATATATTCCTTTATCAATTTCAATATACTTCATGAGTCAAGCAAATTCTTATCACCACTCTCTAGGCCTTTGGATCTTACACTGTATCTTTGACCCAGGACAAAGTTGGTTGAGGAATGTTGGTCGAAAGCTTATACTCCACATTAGGAGTAACAGACGTAAGTAAGTAGATCTATTCTTCTATGCTCATATTGTCATTTAGATTTAGTCTAAGGATAGACAGATACAACGCAGAACTCCGTACGTACGTACATCAGTTCAGGTTGCCATGCCCCATCAGCACACAGACGCAACTGTCAGTTCAAATCCAAGAGTGATAGCAATAATAGAAGTATTAGCAGTTATATGGAAGATTAGGGATTGGTCAATAGGAGCGACTAGAACATCAGATTGAGTAGTCAATATGTAAACTTATCACACTGACAAGTCATAAATAATGATAACGATATATGCTTACCTTTAATGCATTTGCTTTATCTGATCCAGTGACCATGAATACAACTTTTTCTGCTTTATTAATTACAGGCACAGTTAAAGTAACTCTTTGTGGTGGCGGTTTTGGACTGTCAGAAATCGGGGCAATCACAAAATCTTCATACTATTACAAAAGTAAAAAATTTACAAGCGATATTCATAAATATCGAGAAAAACAGCTTACTGATTTATTGATAAATATCAGTATATAATAGTATTAGTTAAGACCAACACTATTCAATTAAATGTGAATCATTTACTAATGAAAAGTTTGACTAGTCAGCTTTCAACTACACTTTTCCGACTGAGGGGATTAAATGATACTTACCTATCTATCCAAAACAAATTAGGTTGAAATGTTGCCCGAACCATGGATCTACTGATCGCTTTAACAAGCCAACACTTCATTGAATGGGAAAATCTATCACTTTAAGATAGAATAGCAAATGTTGTTGTATTTGTATGGTCTTAGTCAGTTAAATCTAACGTATGAATGGAGCTTAACATGTATTGTTTACAGTTGCTTTATTGCATATCAGAAAGAGGAAATTAAATTGTCAAGATTAAAGGCGAAAGAGATGAAATACTAGTATCAACAGTGATACACAACTAAATATGACGAAAGGACCGGTAAACTCGTTGAAAATGAAATGATAAACAATATTAAAATATAAGATCCACAGATACTTTGGTGACACTAATCTTAGCTGATAGTGGGTCAGCTACAATGTAGAACTTCGTACGTACGTACATCAATTGAAGTTGCCATACCACAACATTAGCACACAGAGACTGCATTGTCACTTCGAATCCCAATAGTAGAGGAAGTAGAGATATTACAGATAAAAGAGAAGATTAGGGCTCAAAGTGGTTGAGACATATATTAAGAATGCCAAATTAGCAACTGCCTCGGTGGGTGATGATGACTGGTGTAGAGTTAGTCTGGAAGAAAGCTAGAGGTGCCCAGACCGAAAAATAGCAGAAACCCATGAGCCATGTTGATAGGTGTCGACTACGTGGTCGGGGTGCGCAAGATGATAGTAACCGATGGTTAGATGCTTTGAATGATATGGCTGACAATCGTTCGAGATGGCGCAGACGCATCGATTCTTTGTCTTGTTTCCAACCCTAATCTTCTAAATTCCTGTATAACCGTTTTTTTTAAATTGATTCCTCTAGGATATACTCCTCGAATAATATCTTCGACCTCAAATCTTTTTCGTTACTGCTAATACTTCTACTATCTCTAATACTATGAGATTTGGACTGACAATTCGATCACTGTGTGCAAATGCAATATGGCAACTTGAAGCGGTGTACGTACGTACCAAGTTCTATATTCTATCTGACTGAAGGCTCGAAGATATTATTTGAAAGGTATAATCCAGTAAGGTAAATGTAAAAAGGGAAAAAAAGTCACGATGAATTTAGATAAGAATTTGAACGAAAACAAAGATTGGATACATCTAAACTGATAATACTAATGCTAAGAGTCTCATTATTCAAAATCAGTGTAGATTCGAGAGTACTTTACGTCCATCCTTTCTCAATGTTCTTCATAATAACGTTCTTATTTTCGACTAATTGATTTTTCTACTGAAGAATGTTATTTCTCTTGCACTGTATCCCCCTCATCATAAGGCAGTGTGATAATTTAGAATAATAATAATAATAGTAATAATAATGATAATGTTAGTGTTACGCATGCACGTAAACACGTCATTTGATATGCTTGAACTATTACGAGTTCACCTTAGTCGGGAAACGATAGCGAGGATCCGGCGACACGACAAGCTACTCTAATCCGAGTGTCCTAACCCCCCCCCCCAATTGAATAAAAGAAGAAGACTTGATATGAAGTAGAACGTGTATTCTACAAGCATCCAGAAAGTACGAGGTCCGAGTCCAGAAGAGAATCAGGATCCCGGACTAAGGATCCGGGTCCGGGTCATAAAACGTTACAGATAATGCGTATTTATACATTTAGGTAGAATAGGAAACAGCATCGAAGTCTGTAACATTGACAGTTTAGGCGACCAACACTGATAATCAGGACGACCAATAAGAAACAACATTGGAGCATGTGACATTGATAATCAGAATAACATAAAATTGACCAGTAGAAATTAACCAATAGGAATTCTCTCTCTTAGGATATTGGATGAATACCCCAACAGATAGTTTACTCACTGATTTCCCTAAAAAGCTTTTTTTGAATGACTTTATGTAACTATATTACTTTTGTTATTTCAATTAGTTTGTGAAGTTACGAAAAGTGATGACTTATAAAGCATTAGTGTTTCAGTAAAGTAAAAACACAAATGATTGATGTTTAAACCAATTAGTAAAAGAAAAATATTAACTTACATAAAGTACTTTATGATTAGGAAATAAAGAACATGTATGACCATCTGGACCCATACCAAGAAGTAATAGATTAAAACGTGGATAACCATTAGCTGTTCCAAAGAATTCTAACAGTTGTTTTTGATAATCCACTGCAGCATCTTCTACTACAAATTTTTTTTTTCAAAAAAAGAAACAAATTATCTACATGATAGCGTTGTATTCACAGTATGAATATTTGATGATGGAATGTTAATTTTCGAATAGAATAATTCTTGATAACTATAATGATTAGAATCTTCACTATCTAATGGGACTAAACGTTCATCACAATAAAAAAAATGAACTAATTCCCAATTGATATCTGATAGAGAACAAAGATATGGTGCAAGCAAATGAGGCATACTTCCACCTTGGTAAAAGAAAAAATAAGAGAGGTAGTTAGTTAACTTAACAAGATTAAATTACCAGATAAACCAATTGTAACAGTTTGATTATTTTTAGTTGACTCAATAAGGAGAGTTTTGATTATATCAAATGCACCTTGTCCAACATCAGATTTATCATCTCTGATATCTAGTCGCATTTCAGATGACATATTATCTAAACAACAAAAAAAAAGTAATTAAATTTTAATTTCTGTTCATTTGTAAGTTCTATTTGATTAACAAGAAGTTATACATTACTAAAAATGGAATAAGCCTAAGCTAATTTTCAATATGAAGAAACACAATAATAAAATGTGTTTTGCCTATTGATGCTATGACAGATCTTCAAAACTGAAGCGTTAAGATTCAACATTGATCTAAAGTAAATAATTATACTGACTATGTATTAAGATACTTCAGACACTGAATAGTATAAATCGCTGCAAGTGTTCAACTTTTCTATAAAATTATAGGAACTTTTCTTCTATATCTGTTGGGTGTTTATTATCACAGACATGTTAATCATAGTATTATTTCGGATTGCAAACATACTGAATCAAGATGCTTTGACCTGTGGATATTTCCGTTTATAATTTAACTGTCCTGGTCCTGAAATCGGAGATGGAGGTTTAGGAAAGGTCGGTATACCTATATATATATATATATATATATATATATATATATATACATATCATATTACCAGGTAACGAAAGTGCAGCTTATACAAAGAACTGCTACTAAAATATAATAGCATTGAAGGGAAGGTTGACTAAGATCAAGTAGATTGCTTAAGGTGATCTTATAGTCAGAAGCACAATTGGTGCTTGGGACCAAGCTACAACAGATGACACCTAGTATGAATGTACATCCCGCCTTGAGAGACAAAACATAGAGAACCAACGAGAATTATGCTTTATAGTTTACTTGTGTTGTGTGTTAAACAGGACCTCCATTACAAATAGACTAGTCGACTGCTCAATCTGTAGAGTACAAAGAGTAACTGTAACATATACACTGATAACAAAAAGCGTAAGACAGAATGTACATATATATTATTATTATTATCATTATATTTTAACAGGCTTTCTTCCTAACATACAGACAATTAGAAAGACAGAGTCCGACCAAAAGGTATTTTATGTATACAAAGTAATCAAACGTTACAATAACCACGTTCACACAAACGCTAGTCCCGTTTAACAATCGATAGCAGCTCAACACAATACTTCTTGCCTCCGCGTTAGAGAACTTCGAAAATCCGTCACAACATACCCATTCTATACAAATCTTAGTGAAAATAAAATTAACAGGTACACGAAGGTAACGCTGTGTAAAATGTGCTCATAGAGCTTTGCAGAATTAGTGAGTATTTTACTCTCTCAGGTCTACTTTATGATGACAAACAAGAAGTATTGATCATAGAGGTATGACACATGCTACACATCCTCTAAAAATGAAGGATACAGCAAGTATAAAACTGGCAATAGATTTCATTACGGAGTAACATCAACAATATTCAATCTTCGTTTACGTAACTCACGATAATATCTAGCTCTTTTTTGAAGATTTGCAGACACTGTCATAATCACTTCTGGAAAGGAGTTTACAGTTCAATAATTTTGATCATAAACCATTCCCACGGAAATCGATCTGAACCTTTTTGTGTTTTATCTTGTGAATCCTCTTAGGTAGAGTTTAGTAACCAAATAGTCAGTGATCTACTTAGGTGGCGAGAATTATAGATATCATGCTAAGTGGATTAATCACCATTACAAAGGAGGAAAGTTAGAGTTAGAAACCAGGAAAAATTAATGGTGGAGGAGTTGATTTCAATCCGCACATGTTTGTAATGAGAAATATCTTGCTTGATTCAGCCTTAAAACGATTGAGAACAAGGTGACAGACTAATCAGTGACACTGAGTTTCTTCTCATATGCTTGTTATTCTTTGAATCAATGTTTCAAATTTTATGCTGGGAGTGAGATCTTATCAGGATAACCAACAACATCCTTACTCAATTTCTAATGGTATAACCCATAGATCAGAGTTTCATAAAAAAACACAGATCGTAAACAATATAGTGATCAACGTTGCCACAAGCTTTACTCCCCTGGTTGCACCTATAATGAATAGCCTTCGAAGTTCAACAGCTTCTCTTCCATTACTAGAACTCTATCCACCCAGATACATGTCACAACTCATTGTTTTTACTTTCTTACTCCTTAATTTGAAGATCATCAAACTAGCAGTCATTTTAGTCTTAGCATTTGGTATGTTTTATCTACTGATTTACTATCCTTTCGTGAGCACCATTGAGAATGGTTGAACATTGCTGTTGTCTAATGTCCGATTTTCTTGACAATCCTTTTTTTCTGTAACTTACCAGCAGCAAACAAGCATAGAACTTCTGCCTATGCCAGATACACCTAACGTTAGGTTCCCTCGAGGTCACAATCTGAAGCAAGCGCCTTTCAATCATCACTTTTCAACAAACCATTTTATTACACATTTAAAAACTTGCATCAGACATGATTTTTCAAATGAGCGTCAAATGAAGTAGAATAAAATTATTATTGGTTTGAGATTTCGAAGACAAAATGGTGGAACAGACCTTAAGATATAGGGTCATGGGGTATTCACATCTTCAAAACCAATGCTTCCCAGACCTGTTTGGGTAAGTTTAGTGATTCTCAAAACACCTGGAGTGTTTATCACAGAAAGGGCAGTCCTAGAAATAAAAATTCTTAGCTATGTTTTTCTGATAGTTGAATTTGGTTCCCACCTAACTTCTGTAATAGAAAGGCTGTTCGTCGTGGATCAAGTCAGTGCCAGAGAGATTAGTAGTGGAAGTCATAGAATTATAAGCCGCACAAGTAGAAACCCAATATGACATTCTAAAAATCTAACGAATGTATGATCTAGTATATCATAAGCACATGACGGTGGAACAGGTGAGGCAACATGTACAATGAAGTCTGGACCAGTGTTGGTGATAATTGGACGGACAAATCGTCGTCCATGTCGTTTGCCTGATAACTTTATCCCAAGCCATATAAGTACTTCGAGATTTGAGATTTTTTAAGCTACCCGTTTGTCGGACGGAACTTGCAACTACAAGTGTATGTTTTAAGGGCAGTTTCATGCTAGCTATTATTAAATGTGCACTTATAAAATTATGATAAGTAGAAGTATTTGTATTTAGGGATCAAGAACTACGAGATGAGCACAAACGAATGTACAGTATTTGGAATTCGAAATCAAGCATTCAACAACAACAAGAAGTCACTAGTTCATTCAAACACCACATCCGCCACAGCTTAAATCGGAATCCAAGTGTCTGTAATCAATTGTACGTCTTCTTCTCAAGTTCATCCTGTGTCGGTCCAACAGTGTATTAGATAAAGACTCTGTATTATCTAGAATGCTCTCATTAGTATTAGAATTAACAACCGAAATTAAAACAGACTCACCTGGTTCCTGGAATTGTATTTGATCAATATGTCGATTGTGTGTACTTAAGTCATTGATGTCTAGAAGTCGCACCATAGATTTCCCGACGTTCTTCAGAACAATCCCCGTGGATGGTCTAAGATCGTTGCCACGATAATATGTAACTTCTGCAGACTCTATAACATCTCATATTCGACCGAAGAATTCTTCCTTTTAATAGCTTTGATGGAGTCTCTTTCGTCACCGGATGTCTGGCATTTCTATATTGCAGTAGCAAGGTAGCAAGGTATCTACTCTCCTCTCCAGCTCATTAAATGTTGAGGCGGCAAAGGAATCAATCCACACTTTTCGCAATTGTTTGCTGTACGACAAATATCTGCATTTATCTCTGGCCACCAACACGTGAGTCTCGCCAAGGACTTCATTTTCTCAACACCTAAATGTCCACTATGAAGATATTCCTGGACAGCCTTGTGCAATGAAAGAGGAGTAACAACACGATCATTTAAACACAAAATACCATCAGGAGTAGTGGATAGCTCATCCCGCTTTGAAAAATAGATAGGGAATCTACGTTTCAGTGATAAGCACAGACTGTACACTAGAGGAGTAAGTTCGAAGAACAGCATCACTTTGAAGAAACTTTAGTAGACTACGTAAGCATGACTCTTGTTCCTCACCCCTCCTCCTCCTCCTCTGGTCTAAAACCATTACCATCAACTAGGTATCCAAGACATTCAAAACTAGATACACAAAATGAACACTTATTTGGATTTACTGTAATATTCTTCTCAATTAAACGACGCAATAAGGCAATAAGTCTCTGGTCATGAACTCCCTTATCAGCACCGTGAACAATCAGATCAACTTAATAAACTTCAACACCTTCAAGATCACTAACCACCTTATTCATAACTTCCTGAAATATGGCTGGAGAACAACTTAGCCAAATGGAAGGAAATTGTACTTGAACAAACCAAAAGGAGTATTAATTGTCGTCAAAATAGATGAGGATTGATCTAAAGGGATTTGAAGATAAGCATCTTTTAGGTCAAATTTCGAGAACACTTTAGAACCATGACGTCGATTTAGGATATCTTCAGCCTCTACCGTCGTGCATGTTTGCTTCAACAAAAGGGAGTTCAATGTTAGTCTATAGTCACCACATATTCTAGGAGTCTTGCCATCCGATTCCAGTCGCGTAACAATAGGAGTACCCCATGCAGAAGACTGAACCTGTTCAATTATGCCTTTTGCAAACAAATCATTCAATGTCTTATGCACTGCATCTCGAAGACCATAAGGAATTATTCGTCTTTTGAGAAAGACTGGATCACCCTGTACTTGAAGTTTTATAGGCTGAATTTTCATACCTCCACTGCACTTAGCACGCGTGGCTATCAAATCTTTAAGTAAAGCATCAGAATTTTCTTTAGAAACTAGGAAAGATAACTCCACTTTAAGTCTTTTCAAATTCTTTAAACCCAATATTGACAGTCCTGTTTCGCTAACTAAAAATTCACAAGGTATGTATGAGGAATTATTATCTCTTATTAGCAATTCACAACATCCTCGTATAGGCAGTCTGTGTCCAGTAATCCCCAATATTGATACTTCAGTGGGTCGTACCACAACGTTAGGATCTAGCGATTTCATGTTCTTGAATGAAATAATGGACTCTATACTGCCTGTGTCCACAATAAAGTCATGACATGAACCAAATGATGTATATAATCGCTTTTGAATATGAGCATTACCTTTCGAAATGGTAGTCAAAGATAAATGATCATTAGGATCAGCTGAATTATTGGGATCTAAATTACAAGATTTAGTACTACTTGAGGCAAAATGAACAGTAGCTTTGCATACTGTTTGAATGTGTCCTATCTTACCACATCTAAAACATTTAGCATTACGAAATGCACATGACTCACGAGAATGAAGTTTTCCACATAATAAACATTTACCAAACTTGGTTTCACCTTTGTGATTTCCTTTGTAATTCTTTATTGAAACGCCGTTCATATTTATACGAGAATAGGAACCACTGTTAAACGAACACAATTTTGATTGACCCTGAGATTGTTTTTCATCATCACAACTTATCAAAGTATTGGAAATCTTCATCGACTGAATATCAAGTTCATTCAACGCCTCGTAGTTAATGAACGCAGTTCTAACATCTTGAAAGAAACAGTTTGACATTCTTAACAGCTCTCTTTCCAAACTAGGTATGTTAATTCCTGCAAATAATCGTTCTCTCAGCTGCACATGAAGTTGATCAACGAAATTACATTTGACAGCTTGTTTCTGCAATGAATTCCTTAACCTTTTGTTCATTTTAACGAATCATCTTATGAAATTTCGCTCTTTCACTGCATTCAAAACTAGGGCACTTTACATGATTCAATAATAACTCCTTAAGCATTGCATAGGGAAGTGAGATAGGTTTTTCTGGATATGCCAAAGTTTTTAATAAGCTGTACGCTTCTTTTCCGATGAATGTCAGGAAATGAGCCACAATTTTATCATCTTTGACATCTTTCTTGGTCATACTCCAGATTTCAAACCTTTCCAAATAATCTTCAAAAGCTTCAGAAGTAGAATGTATATCTAACTGTTCCATTACAAGCTCCATCGCGACGCCAGTATGATTATTAGAAGTATGTGAATCAAGAACTACGGGATAAGCACGAACGAATGTACTGTATTTAGAATTCGAAATCAAGCATTCAACAACAACCAAGAAGTCACTAGTTCATTCAAACACCACAGTGTATTTACTGTATCGAAAGAATACCAAAACAGGCCAGAGAATTGAGCGAAGGTACGGGGCACGGAAGGAAAGATTGCTTTTGGAATGAGCAGAAGCGCGCAACCGTAAAAATTACAAAGGTCAGTGAATAAAACAAAAGTACAAATCAAGAAATCTTTGTTAAAACGTTCATTGGTTGCATTGGTTAAATCAATGAATGTTATTATTTGACCAATCGTGTTTGTCTGAGTATAAGTGAAATCACTACTGTACTCTGCCTTTACACACCTGATTGATTACATTATCGGCATGCTGTACTTCTCCCACTAGCAAATGATACGTAGTACCGTTCATTAATTTTCAGACAAATACAGTACAAAATGTGTATGCCCCATCTCGCCCCGAAAAATATGGATTTCCGAATAAATAACTTCCTAACCGAGAGAGAGAGCATTCGAAAACAGTCCAAGATAAGGAGCGTGCATGTCAACCTTATAGATTTTAACAAACCATTCGAAAAGGATGGTCTACCAGTCAAGTTTCGAACTTCGAAATAACATTTGTTTCAGGATGAATAGACAATAGAGAATGACGGCTTTACCACTTATTCTCCTCAGGTTCTGTTAAACTTTCAAGTAAGATATCCGGTCCGAACCAACTAAGCGAGTTCGGGGCATAACTTTGAACCTGCATAGATAACTGGCCAACTCTTATGATAAAATGCCATTTAGTGAAACACGTTTTGTCAGATGCTACAGACTAAACAACAAATAAAATTATGAACTGCACACAAGCATAATTAATATAGAGCTTGATAAACGTTTTAAGAGATGAAATTCCTCATTGTCTATGAATATTCAGTGAGGAAAATATTAAAACTACCATATGGAGGACATTACAGAGTTATGAAGCGAACGATCAGACAACTCATAGTCGATAAGAATGGAAAACCAGAGACAGTCTCGATAGGTAGAGTAAAGGCTGCCTTCCGGAACAAGAAAATACAGTTTTAGACGTAAAACCTGAACTTCCGATTACAACGAGCAATACAAAATTAATCAACAAATGTAAACCCTCTCATAATTTTGTGTCCTATCTTAGATAAACAAATAACAATCAATTTGAATCATTATCAACAACAGTTGTCTTGTTTTGTCCACGTATTGAATATGTAATTACTTACTTTTGGTTTGTTTAATTATCATATAGCAAATTATTTATTGTCATGATTAACAATAGGTTCATTTTCGATCAATCACTTTTAATAAGACATACTTATCCCCACAAACTTTTTATCTGTACTATTGTTATTAAAGGACATTAATACAGTTAGTATATTTTTATTTCTGATTATTTGCGAGCTGCGACTAAAACATGTATCATCCACTATCTACAAATGCTGTTTCTGACCATGTATGTGTGTACTTGTGTAAATCATGTTTTTTAAAACAAAGCTACGTATTTTAAGTTTAACTGAGGATCCATATGTAAACACATGACTAATGTAGACCTATGAGGTATGACTAAGACAGAAGAAGTATCAAAAATAAAGGAATATAATAATTATGACTTTATGGGTTTTTCCCCATACTTTACTTCCGTAATATTGTGGAGTTAAACAAACAACCTTCCAGACTCTTCAGCTTTTTCACTATTCCATCTCATAGCTCTTTAAAATCCATCCTAATGACTACGAATTTTACCAACAGACCAGGCATGTCATGTTACTTCCTATTGTTTGTATATGATTATCGACCAATTATTGTCGTTTATCCAGCTGATATTTTTATTCTCAGCAGTCATTCGGTACGACAATAAAATTACCCATCTATGGAACTTCAACCTGGTTCTTATGCATATATCTGTCAAAGTCACAGTTTGTAAGAGACGGTCGCTCTTTGTTTGCAGTTTCATAACAACTATAAACACATAAAACAATTCCATTACAGAAATACATAATTGAATTTCGCGCTCCAAACTATTCTTAAGATGGTCGAGAGACTTTGTAGCTCAGGTGGATAATCGTGATGGAGTTTCGTTCTCTGAACTAGATGTTTCGCTTGTGCAGCTTTCATATTTCTTCTGAGGATGTTGTTTTGAATAACCATGAAAGCACCACAAACCAAACCATCCAGCTCAGAGAACGAAACACCATCAGAAACTATTCTTGATTCAGTGATGTCACCTTAATAACAACTCCACTAAGATAAAATTATATCACAAAGCTTTTATTCTAAATAATTGATTGTGCCTGTGAAAATGACATAACGGACAATTTGTAAGGATGATTTCAGACGTGAAACGTGGTTGTCGATCGACACAAAATGCTAATAATTCTTATTTGACATCATTTACATCTCACAGTTTAATTTTTGAACCATTCGGCAGTAATCAGCTTACCACATATTCACATGTTCAGATTGATGAGTAACTTAATCATTAACTATGTAAAAAGACTGAGTGAAATGAAATCTAACAGTTTGTTGACAGCAAAATTTCTGTTTTAGTGTTCTTCACAAGGAAATCAGGTGTTTTTGGCTACGATAACGGACAGTAAATAAATGAAGCATTTATTGTTATTCTTTATAGACTTAGTACAATGATCTTATGACAAAAACATCAAGTCCCTGTAGTGGGTCCATTTAAGCGCGTTCTTAAGGTTCGTGATTAGCTCGTTCAAACAATCGCTACTAACTAGCGTTTGGCGGTTTGTAAATCAGAAGGTGAACTCGTAGTGTTGAATAGGTTTATTTTTGGACACACCACAAAGCGAAGCGGAGAAGCAGTGAATAAAAGGAATGAACCGACATGAATTGGAGAAGGCTAATGAGCCAACTCAAAGAGATGGAGCGTGACTAAGAATATATAGTCAGACAAATATAAGACAGACATGTGACAAGCGAGTAGTTGACGAGGTCAAATGACAAGTGGGACACGTCATGTGAGCTCATACTAACCAGACAATTATGAGAACGAATGGTACATATAAAATGTTGCAATACAAATGGTTTGGCTAAATAAATTAATCGAAAGGGCTTGACCAAATTAGATGTAAGCGAACTCGAATATATGTGGAGGCACTACATTCACAACCAAAAACAGAATAGAATAGAATCAAAAATGTGAGTTGGAGGCCTGAGATTCGTAAACGCTGATATGTAAATAGATTATCGGATTTGTTGTCTACATCTGAGTTGAAAGTTTTCAGCCGTTGGTGTTACTAAAACAAATTCATATTTACCTGGAGTTAGGTTGTAATTTATTGAAATTGATTCATAATTCTGAATTATTCGGGATCTACTTAACTCATTGAAAAGCTCAATTAACTAGGCTTCTAAAAAAGCATTATAACATTTATTCGAAATTATCAAAGAGAACACACATTCATTCCTAGGTTGACTGATTTTCGTCATTTTAGTTGGAGAGCCTCAAAATATCCCCCCACCTAAAGTCTGTAGAGGCTGTTAAACAATGGGAAACGTTAAATTCAGTCAAAATTGAATAGAACTACCACAGAAGCATCTGAAAATGGCACAATCATCTACCACAATTATTACTGCATATTTACCTATACACCCCTGCTAAACTTAGTATGGTTTCCAGAATTTCCATAAACCCAAAGTTCATGAGAAACCGCATAAACACCCTTATTCTTCTGTATCAAATCTAATCCTGGAGTAGAACATTCTTCTCGTGCTTTGAGCCTTTTCTCTGGTGTTTCAGTTACAATGTAGATCTAACCTGGAGTTATCAGAACCAGATGGGAACATCAAACAAACTTAATCCTTAAGTGTTAGATGCAAACTTAAAGACAACTTTAAAGAGAACCCTTGAGTTTTCTAATGTGCCCTATATAACACACAAGTAGTTTGTATAGACAACTATTAAGACGACATGGAATGTCGCAACTCCGCTGGGGATACTGCCGGTCCCAAGACCGGATAGAACAGTAGGGGTGGGCATAAGGTTCGCGACCCAATCCCGTAGAAATCTTACTCGCTAAAAAACGCTAACCAGTAGAAAAATCAGAACGGTTATTAGGATATTCATCAAATGTCCTAAAGAAATTATTTTGTGAGTCTAATTCAACTGGTCAATATTTAAAGTCATCCTCAACTATCAAGTTCACATAATTCAAAATGTTGTTCCCTAACCCTACAAATAAGCAGTCTCCTGTATGGAACCTTGTTTGTGGAATACACTTTCTACGCCATATTAAGACTTTTCGATACCGTTAGAAAGGAGCTTGGGACGCTCGGATTAAATTAGCCTGTCATGTCGACGGATAATCTGTCCTCGTTTACCTACTAAGGTGAACTCGTAATATTTCAAGCAATATCAATGGACGTGACTTCATAACAGCCATATAAACTTTACTCTCGGGAGTTCGGTCATCATTTAGAAGAGTGTTGGGGATGTTAGATCCCCAAAACTCGCTTGTTAAATGCATTATTTTGGATTTCACGTTTGCCAGCATGGAATGATCAGTTCACCTTGAGATTTCAATTCTCACCAGGAAAATCCATGGCTGTGATTGGCTGCTGTGTATTTTAGTGTGCTATTTTCTTAACTGTCTCAAGGACGTTTCTATGTTGTATAAATAGACGAAAGTTGTATGCTTAATTGTATTGTGATTGCTGAAAGTTTGTAGAATATACCTTCTACGCTTATTAAGACTTCTATTTTGCAGTTTGGTATTCAAGGTAGCCTATCTGGACGCTAGTAATTGTCTCGTTCGCGTTTACCGACTAAGGTAAACTCGTAATAGCTTCAAGCGTACACCTAGTGACAAACGTAACAAAGAGTTATGATATCTCATGATGAAAACCGAGTGTTCCTTCGAAATTCTCGTCGAATCTGATGCTCTTCTTGACACATAGAACAGAACCAGAAAACAAGTACCAGGACAGAGTGATTTGGAGAATGCTGGTCAGCAGGACTATATACTCCATTAAGCGTGACATACAATCAGAGTAAATCGGATATAAAAAAATATTCATCAATAAAACTAAAAATATTATAAAATTTATGTTAAATTGAAAAAAAACATCAGTAAAATAATAATAATAATGATAGTAATAATTTTGTTTTGCATTGATAAACAAAAAATACACTTTTTACATTTATCATCTACAAACAACTATGATAATAAAGACTAAAAAAAACAAACAGAAAACAATAAAAACTCCCGTCACGGATCTGTGCAACACACATCAACCAATAAGAAACAAAACTCACTGAGTAGTTAGTTACACAAAAACACACCATTTATTTGACTCAATCAATCAATTCGTTGAATAATTTAATTTAGATCAATAAATAAGACGAGTAATAAACAAACTAACAAACTCTAACAAACGGTTTAAAATTCAATATTGGGTCTGTGTATTGTGGTGTGGTGTTAGCGTTCATTCTACGCCGAGAAAAACAATTGTGGTTATGGTCACTGTTGTTGCATTAACCAACCATGAATGATGAACCAGTCAGAAAACAAAGAGACAAACTACTACTACTATTAGCCATAATCTCCCTATTACATAATACACAAGTGGATTTAAAAACTCTAAGTGAAGAAGAGAGTTTCTTTTAAGAGAAAACAAAAGACAAAGAAGAAACAACTTCAAAATCAATGGAGAAATCTGATCTGTGTGGATCAATATAGATAGATTGATAGATAGATATACAGATATATATATATGTAAATAAGTGAGAGACATTTTATTGATTTTTTTAAATAAAAAGCCCAAGGAACAAAGTAACAGACTACTACTTATTATACATTTCAGAGAATAAGGCACCAAGACTCCAATTAATTTCGAATGAATTCACTTTTCTAAAAAACTATAAATAAAAATAAAATGAGGAGTAGGAGACAAAAAAGGTTATTATAATATGCATTGTAGTAATAAGTAATATATAAATGTCATTTAGGTTAAAAATGATCATTTGACAGGATATCTGTTAGGATAGTCATCCAATATCCTAAGAGAATTATTGGTCAATTCCTTCCTATTGGTTCATTTTATGTTCGTCCTAGATATCAATGTCACATGATCCAATGTTGTTCTTATTGGTTGTCCTGACTATCAATGTCACTTCAAATGTTACTTCCTATTGGTCGTCTTAACTGTCAATGTCACAGACTTCGATGCTGTTTCCTATTCGACCAAAATGTATAAATACGCATTATCTGTAACAATTGACGACCACGACCCGGTCCCGGATCCTGATTCTCTTCTGGATGCTTGTAGAATACAGGTTCTACTTCACATTCAAGTATTCTTATTTTTACTCAATATGGGGGTTGGGATAATCGAATTGGGAGTAGCATGTCAAGTCACCGGATCCTCGCTCTCGTTTTTTTCCGACTAGGTAAACTTGTAATCGTTCAAGAATATCAAGTTGACGTGTTTACGTGCAGGCGTAACAATATCAGTATGAAACAATAAAATAATAATAATAAAAATAATAATAAAATGAACAAATTAAATTACATTAGTTTAATGACTTAATGAATTCAATGAGATGTTAATAGAAATCAGTGACAAGAATGATAAAATGCAGTGTCTCCTAACTAGCCTAAGTAGTAATGCAAGCAAGCATGTTCAGGATGCGATTCTCCCTGTCGAAATGCAACATGTGGCTTCAAGATTGGCTTGCATCAACACCTCAACTAGTGATAGCGAGTGAAGTAGTTGAGTGTGCTAACTGCTTCACTTATCTTAGCAGTCTCATCGATGCTTATGGCCTGGTGTGTGATGAAATCTCAGCACTGGCTTTTGCCAAGTTACGTCACTTATGGTGTATTTTAAAGATTCCCATTGTGAAAATTAGAACAACACATATAAGCGAACAATATTGTTGTTTTCGATTAGATCGTTATCAGGCTTTACTCTAATATACATGAATATTTATATGAAAATGTTATTTCATTTTATTTTTACATATTTGCTTATTACGTAATGTTTTTGACGTTTTTGATGATTATTTGAATTCTATTCATCCACCCTTGACCTACTTTAGTTATCATATTTTATAAATTTTCTTACTACTATCATTACACCTATTTTCCTATTATCCACTTGAACTTTTGCCTATTAGATGTAGTTACGTAATCTTTTTCATTTCATTGCGATTATCACTTATGGTGTAGGCGAAATATCAGTCTGATAAACAAGTAACTGCTGATATTGGGAAACGGGTTCTAGGTAAGGATGGCAGATCAATAAGATGAAGTAGTACAACTTCATCAGTTGAGGTGGTTGGGACATGTGATACGAATGCCTAAACACCGACTGCCTCATCGAGCGATGTTTTGTGATGAAGGAGTAGGTTGGAAGAAAGCTAGGGGCGGCCAGACCAAAACATGGCACTAATCCATGAAGTCACTGACAAGTGGACTGAGCCGTGTTGCTTAGTGTAGACTACTTTGGTTAGGGCCCACGAAATGATAGTAACCGATGGTTAGAGACCTTGAGTGGCATGGCTCAAAATTGTTTGCAATAGTACAGGTGCAACCACTCTTTGTGTTCTCTCAAATCCTCTTCATCATCTCTATCTTTCTCTTTCTAAAGTTATCTTACTGAATTATACTTCTTGAATAATAAATATCTTCGAACCGTAATCTCTCCAACTTCTGCTAATACTTTTATTAACTCTACTACTATAGGATTTGAATTGACAATTCGATCTCTCTGTGCTATGTATGAACGAAGTTCTACGTTGTAATTGACTGACTAAATTATCTGTTCATTGAAAATAGATTAGTAGTTGGAAAACAAACAGAAATTGGAGCGATTGCAAAAAATTAAGGAATGAAGATATTATCAGTCATTATATATATATATATATATATATATATATATATATATATATGTATATATATGGATGCATCTGCGCCATCGAAAATGATTTCCAGTCATGGGATTGTCCTGAGGACCCTAATCACGTAGCCTACATCTACTGATATGACTCAGTCCACTTGTCAATAACTTCATGGATTTTCGCCATGTTTTGGTTTGGCCGCCCCCTAGCTTTCTTCCAGCCTAACTGTAATTCAGATAACATCTCTTATCGACGCAGTCAGTGGTTAGGCATACGCAACATATGTCCTAACTACTTCAACTGATGAAGATAAAGTACTTCATCAATTAATTTGTCATCTTTACTTAGAACCTATTTCCCGACAACATCATTGCATATTCATTGATCCCAAGATATTCGAGCCTTTCAAAGAGAAGAATGATTCATCATCATCATTATCATCATCAACATCATTATTCAAACAATTACACACATGTTCACTAACTTACACCAATTTTTTTATCCAATGGAAATCCATAACCATGATGCAGTAATGCAGTGATAAAACACACATCCATACAATCAAATGGTTTTCTCGGATTTGGATTACGACAAACTATGAAGAACAAATGATTTGGATAGAAAGAAAGAAACGAATTGAAATAACAATGCATAAAAAATAAATTAGAAAAAAAAGTGAAATTCTTTCTTTTTGGAATCATATTTTTACTGTCTGTCATGGTAGATGTAGGCTACCAACTGGTTGGGGTCCGCGAGTCGATAGTCACTGATGGTTAGAGACTTTGAACGACCTGGCTCAGAATCGTTTGCAATGGCGCAAGTGCATCCACTCTTTGTGTTCTCTAACCTCCTTCTAAATTTATCTCACTGAATTACACTCCTCGAATCATATCTTCGCTCCCTAATCTTCTCCATTACCAGTAATACTTCTATGAATGCTATCACTGTTGGATTTGAACTGACAGTTGCGTCTCTGTGTGCTGATGTGGTATGGCAACCTGAACTAATGTACTTACGTAAGAAGTTCTGCGTTGTATCTATCTGTCTGTCATCAGGTTCGAATCCCACTGGTCCTACAAGATTGACGAGGGCGATTACATAGTATCATCCATCAGTCAGTTTTCGAACTTAGCGCGTAGCTGGCTCTCATGCCACAGATGAATGAATTAACAAAAAAAAATGAAATCTAGACTTCAAGTTACAGGAAATACAAACTATCCCAACCCAAAGACTGAAAGGTCCTGGGGTTCGAATCTTGTGCGAATAGCAAGAGTCATGGATGTGCATTGTGACATTGATGAGTAGTCGTCCCATATCAGGTAGGATGAAACGGCCGCTCTTTCAGTGCTTTCAGGTTTCTAATAGTAGTCTATTAACAATGATTGATTCATGATTTCAATATTTTATATATATAAAAATGAAGTTGTGAGGAAGAGGAGATAGACAAAAAGAACAGTCAGTATAACAACAATAACAAAAACAGATAGATAGGAACTAGTGTATCACAATGGAATATCAGTAATAATTAGTGGACACAAAAGTTCAATTAAAATAAGAATACAAACAGAACGAGTCTTTTCACTACAAGAATTTAGATCAACCAGATTTCAGTGGAGAAAGAAATCAGGAAGACCTACTGGCAGTGGATAGGATACGCATAGAATAAAGCACCCAACTGCGTCACAAGATAAGCCCTCACATGGAACCCTCAAAATCAAAGGGAAACAAGGCCAATCAAACACATTATACCGAGAAATGAGAAGAATGAACAACAGTTGGATAGAACGGGAGAGGGAGACTCAGGACAGAGTAGGTTGAAGAATACTGGTAGGAGGTCTATGCTCCATTGTGGGTAACAAACACAAGTAAAGTAAGTGAGCAAATAAGTAAGAGCCCTTCTAAAGTGATTGCAAATCCCAAGTACGGATAAACGAGGAGGGTTAGCAACCCTATTCCCACAGCATAGAAAACCAAATCGCTTAACAAAAACACTAACTAGAATAATAACTACTGATCGGCAGCCTATTGCTTGCTCCATTAGGGAGCGGTGATACATAGGCATATAAAAAAAAATATTAAAATTGTAACTAGTTCAAGAGTAATCATCACATGAAAAGAAAATAAAATTTTTATTATTCTAATAATGAACTTTTATTCATTACACTTTCTCACCCGAAAAAAAAAGAAATCCATTGTATGCAATAATTTGTAATATCCTTTATATGTACTTGTAGTGCCTTCACATATTATATTCCAGTTCGCTTACATCTAACTTGGTTAAGCCCTTCCGATTAATTTATTTAACCAAGCCATTTGTATTGCAACAATTCATATGTTGTACCATTCGTTCTTATGATTGTCTGGTTTGTATGAGCTCATGTGACTTGTTCCACTTGTCATTTGACCTTGTCAATCATTCGTCGCTTTTATTCATGTTTGCCTATTTTGCTGGTCACATGTCTGTCTTATATTTGTCTGACTATATAGTCTTAGTCATGCTCTATTTCTTTGAGTTAGCTCATCAGGCTTCTCCAAAGCTCTTCGTCTGTCCACATCGCTTCCTTCGCCCATTCGTTCGCATTGTGATCACAGGAGTTGTTGGCTCAACAGCCTTCTCCAATTCACATCGTTTCGTACGCTTTGTTAGCTGCTTTTCAACCTAGCTTTGTGGTGTGTCCCAAAATGAACGTATTCATCACTACGAATTCAACTTCTGATTTATAAACCGTCAAACGCTACTTAGTGACGATTGTCTGAACGAGCTAATAACGAAACTTAAGAACACGCAGCAAATTTGGACCCCACATACTAGTGAAAAATGAATTCATGAGATTGTTATTTTATTTTATCAATTTAAACACATGATTATTAGTGCACAAAGATTGAGAAACTACTGTCCGGACACCCGAACTGAAACAGGTGGTTTTTTTTTCAGAGGGTCTCACACTACGAGTCTTTGGCGAGAGAAGAGTCTGATGTAGTGGAACAGTGGAACAACGTTAGCGCATATGCAATCCCATGATAGGCAAACAGACAGACACAACGCAGAACTTCTTACGTAAGTACATCAGTTCAAGTTGCCATACCACGTCAGCACAGAGACGTAACTGTCAGTTCAAATCCAAGAGTGACACAGTGATAGTAGAATTATTAGCAGTAATGGAGAAGATTAGGGAGCGAAGATATGATTCGAAAAGTATAATTCAGTAAGATTAATTTAGAAGGAGAAAGATAGAGATTATGACGAATTCAGAAGGTTAGAATTAAAAAGCACACAAAGAATGGATGCAACTGCGCCATGGCAAACGATTTTGAGCCATGACATTCAAGATCTCTAACCATCGGTGACTATCGTCTCGCGGACCGCAGCCAATATGACTCAGTAAACTTGTCAGTGACTTCATGGATTCCTGCCATGTTTTGGTTTGGCCTGCCCTAACTTTCTTCCAACCTACTCCTACACCACAAAACATTGCTCGTCGCGGTATGATACACGGTGACCAACAATAGGTTCATAGTCGTTTCATCATTTCAGGATGGTGAAACCGATGTGTACCACTTGTTTGGAATCAGGGTTTTCTAACTTTCTTAGATGAATCGATTCTGTACCCACTTACTCATTCGCTCACTTTGATACACAACACTTCGACAGTGAGTAGTACGTCTGTGGTAGTAGCTATTATGCATCAGTGGTCATTTGAGAACATTTGGACAGAGGGTAGAGAACTTTCCCTACTCGCGGCAGTAGTATCAAAGCATTCGCGAGAGCTACACAACACTATATATATATATGAATAATTTTTCTTACACTTATAAGCCTTATTTCTATGAATTGAACGAAATTAATCGATGAGTTGAAGAAGTGCAGGAATAAATCTCATTCTCAAGACTTTTTTTACAGTTGGAAAAATAGAACCAAATAAAACGCATAGATCATTTCAAGTAAATAGTGTTGATATGGAACTAGTTTAGTTTCTTCTCTCTCACTCGCTCTCTGTCTCTCTCTCCTTGCACAAATCACATGAAATAATCAATAGGGTGGAAATAAAAAAATTTCTTTTCTCATACATTCTCTTGTTCATAGTAATCTCTACTAACTTAAACAAAGTTTATATTCTATTGTCCTAAGACAATAATAATAATCGTGATATGGAATATTTTCAAAATTAAAAGTCGTCCTGATCGTAGCTACTCCGTTGACGTGGTAGTCGGGCTTGCCCTATTGTGATGACCCAAACGAGCTCCTATTGGGAGGAATATATGTGTTCCTGTAGGTCCTACCATGCCATGCAGGTTGTTAGCGAGACATAGATGGAATTAAAGCACCACTACGTTGCTACGCGCTGATTGGCTAATTTCCTATCCAATCAGCGCCTGATCGAAGCTTGGAGAACAGGATAGAAAATTCTTGTATTATTAGCTGCATGCTGATTGGTCAAATCCAGTCCAGTCGGTCACGTGAATTTTCGTCCAGAAGTTTTCTCATCTAAAGGCTATAAATAGACTAGCATTGCATTTATCTTTGCCTTCTTAGTCTTCTTCGCTTCAAGCCTTTTTGCCTTGGCTTTCGCCATCACCTCCAGCTTCTTTTCCTTGCTATTTTGGAATACAATCCTTCCTGTTCAACCGTGTTTTGATTTGTGTTACTTGTCCAGTGTTTTGTGTCAAGAATACTAAGCAATAAGATTTAGCCGGGAAATATCGTAAGCAACCGTTACAACACAGGTCGATTTGGAGAACAATCAGACTAAAAGCAGCAACTCAATATCTCATGGCGAAGTCAAGCCATGGGGTTAAAAAGTAGCGCTTTGAGGCACAATGATAGTATGAGAGAGAGAGACAGGAAACGAGAAGGAAAAAAGTTCCTTCAAACAATTGTTCTCATTTACAAACTTAATTTTTAAAAAAATGAACAAATATCATAGCAGCTGACTAACATGCATTCATCGATCTGCTCAGCCGATTTATTATAATCTAAAACTATCAGTTGTGTAATTAGCTGAGGAGTATCCATAAAATAAACAAACTCTAGTCTAGAGAGTCAATCAGAAGCGATCGAATGAGAAGGTCACCCACCACCCAATGACCATCAGAAATGTCTTAAAGGATGAATACATATCGTTGGTCAACAGATGGGTGAATATACATATATTCATTTATGAGTATTTCTGTATTATGATTCAGCAGCCTTGCTTTTCAGCACACTGACCTTCCCTCTCAAGTAGTAATTGTAGTAGTGGTAGTATTGTGTGGGGTTAGGGCGTATCACGTTCGAATTTGCGAGATTTGTCTTGACTTTAAGAGTCTATTTTTAAAAAAGGCACACACACACACAGACACACCCACATCCAACGAAACTCACTTCGTTCAGCTGCTTTTTGAAAATCACTAACAGTTAAAAATCCACCAACATTCTCATGTATTAAACCAACACTAACAGCCAGATCGAAATAATATGAAAAGGCATAGAATTCACGTGTTTTCACTTCAAATGGTTGATGAACAATATTATTGTATGGTGGATATCGGATGAGACTTTTATCACCTAATTTGACAGAAGAAGGAAAAAGAGATAAACAGATTTAGTGGACAAGATTAAAAATACTCTAAAAAGTATGATAAGAGGTTAAGGATATGCGCAAAATTAAGCTATATTGACTGGACAATATATGTTCCTTTGGGTCCTACCATGTCAAGCAGGTCGATTGGAGAACAGTGACACTAAAAGCAGCAACTAAATGTCTCATGACTGACTGTAGAGAGTTGTGGCAGCAGTAGGATGTCTCTCTCGGACAGGCAGCATCTGCAGCAATGCTACCTTCTCACAACGGAAGGAAGGAGTTAGAAAAGATCGACCTTAAAAATGTCACACATCACCTTGTCCCACGGATATCCGTCTCCGTGGGTAGGGCCATTTAAGGAGAGGAGCTAACACGTTAACCTCTCACCAAAAGACAGTGCACGACCGGCATTTTGATAAGTGTTCAATATCTCATTAAAACCTGGTTGAATGAAATAGTTGAAAGAGTCTGCTCTCTCTCTCATATAACCACACTGCCATGGAAGTCCTACTCAATGACATTTGATGACAAAGTATTGTCTACAAAATTGAGAGAATGAAAACCAACTGTCTGACCGGCGTCTAAACCGAATCGGTGTGCAAACGATCCTATCTAGGGAAGTTGGAGAGTTCTGATTTACAAACCGACAATGTACATCCATCCCAAGATCCTGTGGAAACAAATGTCATATGAACCTATTTGATGGTCACCGACAACCATGGAACTGTTTCTTTTTACTTTGCACCTGTAGGTCAAACTGCAAAATCGTGCACGGAGGTCAGCTGACAGACTCTTTCGAGGTGAAGACCGGTGTCAGGCAAGGTTGCTTAGTCTCACCCTTTCTCTTTCTCCTCGTGATCGACTGGATTATGAAGACGTCAACATCTGGAGGGAAGCACGGTATCAACTGGACAGTCAGGACGCAGTTGGATGATCTGGACTTCGCAGATGACCTGGCTCTTCTATCTCACACGCAACAACAAATGCAAGAGAAGACGACCAGTGTAGCAGCAGCCTCTGTAGCATTGGGTCTCAACATACATAAAGGAAAAAGCAAAATTCTCCGATGCAACACAACATCGCACCAATCAAATCACTCTTGATGGAGATGCCTTGTAGGACGTTAACACCTTTACATATCTGGGCAGCATCATCGACAACCAAGGTAGATCCGATGTAGATGTGAGGGTGCGGATTGGCAAAGCGAGGGCTGCATTTCTACAGTTGAAAAATATCTGGAACTCCAAACAACTTTCAACCAAAATCAAAATCAGGATTTTCAATACAAATGTGAAGACAGTTCTACTGTATGGAGCGGAAATATGGAGAACTACCAAAGCCATCATTCAGAAGATACAAGTGTTTATTAACAGCTGTCTACGCAAAATACTTCGTATTCGTTGGCCAGACACCATCAGCAACAACGAACTGTGGGAGAGAACAAAGCAGATTCCAGTGGAGGAGGAAATCAGGAAGAAGCGGTGGAAGTGGATAGGACACACATTGCGGAAAGCACCTAACTGCGTCACGAGACAAGCCCTCACATGGAACCCTCAAGGCAAAAGGAAAAGAGGAAGGCCAAAGAATACATTACGCCGAGAAATAGAGAAAGATATGAGAGGAATGAACAAACATTGGACAGAACTGGAGAGGGAAGCCCAGGACACAGTTGGTTGGAGAAAACTGGTTGGCGGCCTATCCTCCATCGGGGGTAACAGGCGTAAGTAAGTAAGTAAGTAAGGTCAAACACAAACTGTCATAATTCTCACTCTTTATTATAACTTAGCTGTTCCCAATGCTTAGTAGTACTCTCGGACCATAATTCACTCCAGACGTTGTCCCGAAAATCAGAACACGGTTGAACAGGAAATACAGATTATATTCCAATAACAAGGTTCGAAGGAAGACAGAAGGTCCAAAGGAAAAAGACGTGTTAGTATATTTATAGTTTTCTGAAATGAAAAGATTCTAGAATATTCCCCTCAGTATTGGCTAGCGCTGATTGGACACGAAATAGCCAATCAGCGTGCAACAACGTAATCATACTTTATTTCCAATCTATGTCCCACTAATACAAACAATAGCAATGAAATCCAAAATCAAAGCCTTTGGTTTATTTTTTTACCTTCAACCGGATTTTGTAATACATTCAAGGCTAATGCATAACACAACAGTGAATAATCATTATTATTGATCGGATCAATAATTGCTGATTGATGATAAATGATTGAATTTGTTTTAATGTAAGATAATAACAATTTCGACCAAGATTGATTCATACGACTGATTTGCCAATCTTGACCAGCATGATTCCATTTAAGCTATAAAAATTGGGGAAAATTAATTAATGAGATGAAAACTTAAATGAATAATTATTGTAAAATTGACAGTTACTTATTGTGTGTTGATTAGAATTCTTGGAAAATATTATCAGTCAGTCAGTCAGTCAGATACAACGTAGAACTTTGTACGTAAGTACATCAGTTCATGTTGCCATACCACATCAGCACAAAGATGTAATTGTCAATTCAAATCCAATAGTAGAAGAGGTAGTAAAGGTATTAGAAGTAATCGGAGAGGTTAGGATTAGAAGATATTATTCAAGAAGTACGATTCAGTGAGAAAAGTTTAGAAAGTCAAAACTAGAGGTGTTGAAGAATCCAGAAGATTAGGATTTGAGAGAACACAAAGAATAAATGCAACGGCGCCATTGCGAACGATCTTGAGCAATGTCATTCAAGGTCTCTAACCATCGATTATTATCATCTCGCGGACCCCAACCAGGTAGTCGACAATTACCGACATGGCTAAGTCCACTAGTGAATGACTTCATGGATTTCTGCCATGTTTTGGTCTGGCCGCCCCTAACTTTCTTCCAACCTACTCCTACACTACAAAACATAGCTCGTCGAGGCTGTCGGTGGTTAGGCATACGCAACACATGTCCCAACCACCTCAACTGATGAAGTTTCATTACTTCATCTATTGATCTGTCATTCTTACCTAGCACCCGTTTCCTAATAACAGCGTTGCTCACTTGGGTGTCCCACGGTATACGAGCAATGCTTCGAAGACACCCATGAACGAAAACCAATAACCTACGAATACCTTCTACTCTCACTGGCCACATTTCATAGTTATAAAGTAAGACGGAGCGAACTACTGCGCAGTACACTCGTCCTTTAGTCAGCAAACGGATATCTCGCGTACGCCATAAGTGACGCAGGTTGGAAAATACCATGTATACATATAAATATGCATCATACACCAACAGATTACAACTGAGACATATGTCTGCAAACCAAAAGGCAGCAAGCACTTCGCCCTTGTACTTCTATATGGGGGTATAGTTTAACCACTAATAACAGAGGATATTGATAGGTTATTAGTATTCGGCTATCGGTGTCTTCGAAGCATTGCCCATATATTCTGGGACCATCGAATAAGAAGCTTTAGTTAGTTGGTTTATGAATTTGGTATACTAAGAGTAAGGATGGCAAGTCAATTGATGAAGTACTGCATCTTCAACCAACTACCGCCTAGCTCGACGATCGATACTGTCTGTTGTATGCGTAGGGAGTTGAAAGAAATCTAAGCGTTACCAAATCAAAACATGGTGTCAGTTCATGAAGTCATTGACAATTGGACGGATAAAAATGTTAACAGGTGTAGACTAGTTAGTTAGTTGGTTGGAATCCATGTGATAACTGTAACCGGTGGTTAGAGATTCTGAAATGTGACATGGCTAAAAATCGTTTGTCCTCCCTCCAAGTGCTAAAGTTTTTGAATTTATCATAATCTTTTTGTTTTTATTTCAGATTTCCTTGAGTTGCATCACTTTCAACTTCTGATCATTTTTAGTTACCATTAACAAGTAAGTATCTACATATCAAATTCTACATCACTCATTTCAGATAGAAGTAGTGAAGTATTCGGATTGCTCCACCTGTATGACTCGTACCTTGTCTTGTTGACCTTGATACTTTATGTCAGAAGATGCTGACGACGAAAACATTCATGGAGGAAGTAGAATTGTTCTTGAGTGGAAGCCAGCCTTTTGGCGAAAGTCTCCCATTTTTGGACAGCGACAAGCGTGTCACGTGTCAACAGGACCAGCTATACGAGTCATACATGGAAAAATTCAAATACTTCAATTTTTATACCTGAAATTTGTCCTGGCAATGTCCAGAAGAAAACAATGACAGCTCTACAAGCAAAACATCCATCTTACAGAATGAAACTCCACCGTAATTAATACTACTTTGATTATTATTTCTAATCTTTGGCTGTAGGTCTTATCATATTTTTTAACCCTTTTTTCTTCAAGTATAATAATTCTGCCTAACGTCTGCTATTTTTTGCAGCTCCAGGATCTTGATTATGGTTGATGGCTTAAATGTTTTAAATCAGAACTGACCAAAACAATCAGGATTTTAATTATTGGAAGTTTAATATATACATTAAAGTTAGGCATTTACACTGTTAGATGCCGGCTCGGTGATCAAGGAGTTAAACACACACACACGCGCGCAAGACCAATGGTCCTGGGTTCGAATCCTACGAGTGTTAGGATACTCATCCATTATCCTAAGAGAATTATTGGTCAATTCCTATTGGTTAATTCTTACTGGTCAATTTTATGGTCGTCCTAGATATCAATGTCACGTACTCCAATGTTGTATCTTATTGATCATCCTGAATTTCTATGTCACTTCAAATGTTGCTTCTTATTGGTCGTCTTAACTGTCAATGTCACAGACTTCGATGCTGTTTCCTATTCGAATAAATTGTATAAATACGCATTATCTGTAACGTTTTATGACCAGGACACGGTCCCGGATCCCTAGGCCGGTATTCTGATTCTCTTCTGGACTTGGACCTCGTACTTTCTGAATGCTTGTAGAATACAGGTTCTACTTCATAACAAATCTTTCTATTTTTACTTAATATGGGTGTTGGGACACTCGGATTAGAGCGACATGTCGTGTCACCGGATCCTCGACCCTCACTCACGTATTCCGACTAGGGTAAACTCGTAATACTTCAAGTATATCAAGTTGACGTGTTTACGCGCAGGCATAACAACGAGTAACAGGAGTCATGGATGCACACTGCCACTGATGAGTCCCATACCAGATAGGACGAAACAGCCATCTTTCAATGCTTCCAAGTTTTTTTTTTGAATGATGATCTAACAATGATTAATTCATTTTAAATGTATCAAAAAGCAACTTAACAGCCTTCACAACACTTTCTTTCATGTACATATATACGTGAAAAAAAAGAAACATTCAACTTACCGTTACATTATTAGGCCAACAAGGATGTAAAAATTGTTTTTTTCCTTCAGTAATTAATTTAAAATGTTCAGTTGCATTATATAACATGGAATAACGTGCAGACATTAAACCAAGACCTAAATAACTATGTGAATAAATCTATGGGAGAGAGAGAGTAAAAAAAGAGTGAACAAAAGTGAATAAAGTATATCTCTGCTCGGCTATTCAGTAGTAGTTTTAAGGTAATGTCTAAAAAATAGTCATAAAACTGACTTTTACCACATCATAGTTGGTATTTATCATCGGACAGACAGACAGATACAACGCAGAACTTCATACGTAAGTACATCAATTCAGGTTGCCATACCACATTAGCACAGAGACGCAACTGTCAGTACAAATCCAAAAGTGATAGTGATAGTAGAAGTATTAGCAGTAAGAAGTGAAGATAAGATTCGAGAAGTATAATTCAGTGAGATAAATTTAGAAGGAGAAAGGTAGAGATCATGAGAAATTCAGTAGGTTAGAATTTGAGAGAACACAAAGAATGGATGCATCTGCGCCATTGCAAAAGATTCTGAGGCATGTCGTTCAAGGTCTCTAACTATTGGTGACTATCGTCTCACGGACCCCAACCAGGTAGCCTATATCTAACAACATGACTCAGTCCACTTGTTAGTGATTTGATGGATTTCTGCCTTGTTTTGGTCTGGCCGCCCTTAACATTCTTCCAACCTATTCCTACACTACAAAACAAAGCTCGTCGAGGCAGTCGGTGGTTAGGCATACGTAACACATGTCCCAACCACCTCAACTGATGAAGTTTCACAACTTCATCTATTGATTTCCCATCCCTACCTAGAACTCGTTTCCTACCAACAGCATTGCGTATACGGTAGTCCCATGATACACGAGCAATGCTTCGGGGTATTTATCATCAGCTAACAATTCAGAAATATTCGCACTAAGCCAACAAGGTCACAAATGCTAACAACACTAATCCATCATCATCGTCATCATTATCTCATAGTAACCACTGTACTGTCATATTGAATCTCTGATGCTGGGCTTGAAACCTATTGAACACTGAATTCTAAACACAGTGTACAACCAGGCTATACGATTCGATATTATATAAGGGTTAGAGAAAATCGGTAATAAGAAGTCTTGGACTCATATGTCAGGCAAAATCTCAATTAGTTTCCATTGATCAACACTAGGGATCGAATAACATAATTTGTGTTATTCAATCAGTCAATCAGCAACAACGAAGAACTTTGTACGTACGTACATTAGTTCGAATCGCAATGTCACACTATCACAGAGATCGAATTGTCAACTGAAGGTCTGAGGGTGAAGTTCTACTGCTCACTGTACAGGGGTGTGATAGCAGTAAGGTGTTTCCTTCAGACAGCCAGCATCTGCAGTGATTCTGCCTTCTCACAACGAAAGGAGGGGGTTAGAAAAGGTCGACCGTAAAAATGGCACACCTGACATTACCTCACGGAGGAGTTGGCGAGCCGTCATTCCAAACCAATGGAGCACATCACACCTCTAGGATACTGAAGGAACAAATAGCGTATGAACCTATTTTTAATCACTGGCTATCATGAGACCGCATCTCCTAACGTCAATCCACTACTGTCTTGTGAGTTGGACCAGGAAGTGGTCAATCTCTAAGAAATCCGCCTAGTTCAGAGAAATTCACATGGACAATTAAGTAGTTCGTGTCAACTGTTAGACAAAATAATTTCAATAGAATACAGACAGTTAGGAGTGGTTTATACGCAATTCTATTAAATAAAACGTAGATTTCCATCACACATTAGCCAGTGTCTGGTGCATACTATAACAACGTGGCTTAACATTAGTAAGCAGCGGACTCTCGGACAGAAGTTAATGCTGAAGAGAAGAGTGTAAGATCCGCCGTATGCATGGTGCAAATAAAGTGTTTTGAAGGATAGAAGACAGATAATAAACTATTTGTCCTGCTAATAGAGTCAGTCAGTCAGTTGCAACGTAGAACTTCGTACGTAAGTACATCAGTTCATGTTGCCATACAACATCAGCACAGAGATGTAATTCTCAATTCAAATCCAATAGTAGAAGAGGTAGTAAGGGAATTAGAAGTAATCGGAGAGGTTAGGATTAGAAGATATTATTCAAGAAGTATGATTCAGTGAGAAAAGTTTAGAAAGTCAAAACTAGAGATGTTGAAGAATCCAGAAGATTAGGATTTGAGAGAACACAGAGAGTAAATGCACCGGCGACATTGCGAATGATTTTGAGCCATGTCGGTCAAGATCTCTAACCATCGATTATTATCATCTCGCGGACCCCAACCAGGTAGTCGACAATTACCGACATGGATAAGTCCACTCGTCAATGACTTCATGGATTTCTGCCATGTTTTGGTTTGGCCGCCCCTAACTTTCTTCCAACCTATTCCTACACTACAAAACAAAGCTCGACGAGGCAGTCGGTGGTTAGGCATACGCAACACATGTCCCAACCATCTCAACTGATGAAGTTTCATTACTTCATCTATTGATCTGCCATTCTTACCTAGCACCCGTTTCCTAATAACAGCGTCGCTCACTCGGGTGTCCCACGATATACGAGCAATGCTTCGAAGACACCTATGATCGAAAACCAGTAACCTACGAATATCTTTACTCTCACTGGCCATGTTTCACAGTTATAAAGTAAGACGGAGCGAACTACTGCGCAGTACACTCGTCCTTTAGTCAGCAAACGGATATCTCGCCCACGCCATAAGTGACGCAGGTTGACAAAAGCCAATCGAGCCTTCTGTATCCATGCTGAGATTTCGTCAGTCACCAGGCCATCAGCACTGATGAGACTACCAAGATAAGTGAAGCGGTCTACACGTTCGACCACTTCACTCCCTATCACTAGTTCAGGTGCCGATGAAACCCAATCTTGAAGCAACATTTCGCATTTCGAGGGGGAAAACCGCATCCCGAACATGCTTGCATTGTCGCGTAAAGTAGTCAGACGATTCTGCATTTTGTCAGCGTCTCCACCAAGTAGGACAATGTCAGCGGCATATTCTAAGTCAATAAGCGAGCCACCTGGTTAAAGGTCTATTCCAGAAAATTCAGACGAGGATAATGTTATGTCTAGGAGCATGTCTATGATAAAATTAAACAAGAATGGAGAAAGTGGACATCCCTGACGGACACCACTTGAAGTGAAGAATTCCGGTGACAGTTCGCCATAACCTCTCACTCGACCAGTGGTGTTCGAGTAGAGAGCTTGTATGAGGTTAATGTACTTCTTTGGTAAACCTTTCAATGACAGATACTGCCACAGAACCTCACGATCCACAGAGTCAAATGCCGCTTTTAGGTCCAGGAAAACAACTATTGTAGGACGCCTAAATGTGTGTCTGTGTTCCAGGACCTGTCGTAGTGTGAAAATGTGGTCTATACAACCACGTCCATGTCGAAAACCAGCCTGGTTTTCTCTAGTCTGTTGTTCACCAGCTTTTGTTAAGCGTCGAAGTATTATTGAGGCCAATATTTTAGATACTATATTAGTTAGACTTATTCCCCTGTGATTGTCACAAAAGACTTCTGTCCTTTCTTATCCTGCTAATAGAAGTCTGAAGATATAGGGCGTACACAATTTGTTAGTAAAATGTATCTTCGCTAATCTTGACGTCATCACACCAGTACTTGATTTACGCAACAAATGAAACTCAAATGTACAATTCACTCATTATCTAAACATTCATGAGAAAATATTGGAAGAATATTAAGATGACGTAATACATTTCAATGCAACTGGACCAATATATATATATATATATATATATATATATATATATACTTTTTAAAATATTACATTTAGTTATCGGCACATATAAAATTTTGAGGAATGAGGACTCATATGTTGAACCAAACAAATAAATTAGCAATTAATATGTCAAAGTCTACATTTTGCCAAAAAATCAAACTGCGTGTAAATGATTGTGTCACATTCCATCAAGTATGCGTAAACACACAGGCAGAGACAGTGACAAAGGAGTGAAAGAAGGGTTGGTGGTGGAGATAAGAGAGTTAGTTAGTTATTAAGGGGTGTAGGAAGGTTTTGATTGTGACTAATATGGTTTCATTCGCTGTTACGAGTATGAAGGCGGATGCATCTTTCCGGCTCCCCACATCGTAGAAGGGTACTTCTTGAGGAGCCCGGAAAGGAAATCAGATTACTGTTGGTCTGAGCGACCTGGCAGCGTGACCGCACAACCCAAGGGAAAACTACTTCAGGCCGGTCACGAACTGCCTTCTAATGGGAGGTTTGTAAAGTGTTAGCTCCGCTCTTGAAATATCCTTACTACTGGAGACTGAAATCCGTAGAGTAAGATGAAGTGTGACATTTATACGGTCAATCATTTCTAACCCCTTCCCTCCCTTGTGAGATAGGCAAGATCAACCACCGCACCAAGGTAGCAACTACGGTCAGGATAAACAGAGACGATAGATGGTGGTCTACAAATGAACGTGGTTCAACGCATACCTAATTGGCATACATAAACAAATGAGACCAGTCATACGGTTCATATCATGTCAAACCTTGTAGTGTTGCCTATAATACGAAAATTTAAAGCATCTTGATCGATACAAAAAAAGATGTGTTAATCGATTACTTGAAATAGTATTCACAATGTGTGTATTTTACCATTATCGGTTGTCCAGTCGACATAGATCAGTCAGTTACAACGTACAACTTTGTACGTACGTACATCAGTTCAGGTCGCCATACCACATTAGCACAGAGACGCAATTGACAGCAATGCTTCTTAAACATCTATGATCGAATACTAGTAACCTAAGAACATCTTCTACTCTTAACGGCCATGTTTCGCATCCATATAAGGGAACGGAGCGAACTGCTGCGCAGTACACCCGTCCTTTGCTTAGCAAACGGATATCTCGCCTACGCCATAAGTGACGCAAGTTAGCAAAAGCCAATCGAGCCTTCTGTATCCGCGCTGAGATTTCGTCAGTCACCAGGCTATCAGCACTGATGAGACTCCCAAGATAAGTGAAGCGGTCGACACACCCGACTACTTCACTCCATGTCACTAGTTCAAGTGCCAATGCAAGCCAATCATAAAGTAACATTTCGTATTTCGAGGAGGAAAACCCTATCCCAAACATACTTGCATTGTTGTTTAGAGTAGTCAGAAGACTCTGCATTTTGTCAGCGTCTTCACTAAACAGAACCCGTAGTAGCATATATACATATATACATATTTATGCTCTTAACAAATGTCTATATGTTGTATGATAGGACAGTTTGCAAAGGCATTACAATACAATTACACAAATATCGCATATATATAAATGTATATAAACACAAAATCAATAATTAAACACGCCTAATTGTTTTTTTAAACAATAATAATAACAAGAAGAACACAAACCAACAACTATACCTTTTGTTGATTATGATTACGATTATTATTGTTATTCATATTATTATTATTATTATTGATTTGTACATCAAAATAAGTAATAAATCCTGTCGGTGCATTATTGAATGTATCTAATTCAGTTGGAATAAATGTGATTTGTGTTGAACCACCGCCTAGATCTAATGTACCAATTGTATTTTTTATGGATGCATTTTCATTGGTCGGTGATGATGATGATGATAAACGATTATTGAGAAAATTCAATGTTATCCACAAGTATAAACCTTCATAAAATCCATCCATTATAGTGACCGAATTTGGTAATTGTTTAAAACATGTTCGAGATAATCTTTGTCGTACCTATGAAGTGATAACAAGGAGACAATGAGAAACCCAATAAATAAAGGACAAAATATGCCGGAGTGCACATCCACGACTCCTGCAACTCGTAGGACTCGAACCCAGGATCTTCGGGTGTGAAGTAGTGCTTACCGACGGACATTGGTTGAAGTCACACAATACCTTGGATTGATTAGAGTTAGACAATAACACCGTCAGATATCGGCTCAGTGGTCTAGAGGTTAGGGCGTTCGCACACAAGACCGAAAGGTCTAAGGTTCGAATCAGGTGCGAGTAGAAAAAGTCGTGGATGTACTAGGACAAAACGGCCGTCTTTCAGTGCTTCCAGGTTCTTAATGATGGTCTATAACATTGATCGATTCACTTCACTTCAGTGTAAAACAACAATCTTCACATCGATTGAATCTTAAAAACAACAAAATATACTTTTAAACACGTTAACTAAGCAGATTCACTGACAAAAGATATTGAATAATACTGCTGTTAAACTACACGTAACTTGAGTTTTTTTTATGATGAAGTCAATACTGGTACAATCAATGTGAAGATATTATTGATTGGTTCATCTATGTGTATGAATTAACTATTCTTGTACGGTTGATTACATTCACTGATCGTAGTAAGAGGTGTTTTAATCTTTCATACACGTTTTTGAACATAAAACAAATACGACTACGTCGGAAAAAGACGGGCTTATTATTCATTCTCAATTCAGGAGATTGGATCGATGGGCAGAAAACTTTGGGGAGCAATTCAACTGGCCTTCAGCTACACCTCGCTTATCAACTATCTCCAGTCAACCTGAATAGCAAATCGATGTAAATCCTCCGAATCTTTATGAAGTTGAGAAAGCGATAGGAAATCTGAAGCGAGGGAGAGCAGTATGCAGCAATAGATTGACTCCTGAGATTTTTAACGATGGTGGTCCAGTTTTAGCAGTTAAATTGACTGAGATTTTAGGTAGAATCTATGAACTGGATGTAATCACATCGGACTGCTTTCAATCATTGATTTTTACAATGAATAAGAAAGGATAAAAGCCCTCATGTGACAATCATAAAAGAATCCGTTTAACTGATATGATGTTTAAAATATTGGAGGCCTCGATAATACTTAGACGCCTAACTGGAGCTGAGGTCTGAGGGCGAAGTCGTACTGCTGACTGCAGAGAGGTGTGACAGCAGTGAGGTGTTTCCCTCGGACAACCAGCATCTGCAGCAATGCTGCCTCCTCACAACGAGAGGAAGGTCGACCGTAAAAATGTCACACCTCACCCTACCTCACAGATTTTCGTCTCCATCGGTAAGGGTGCCCCCACTAAGGGCTTTCAAGAGCGGAGCTAACACTCGAAAAACTTCTCATAAAAAGGCCATGCGTGACCGTCCTCAAGCAGTTGTCCCTTGGGCTCTGCGGTCACGCACCCAGGTCTCTAAGACCAACACTAATCTATCTTCCTTTTCAGGTCCCTCAAGAAACAACCTTCCACGGTGTGGGCAGCCGGGAAGTGACAACCGCCCTCATACCCGTCACAGCACACGAGACCAAATTGATCAAAATCAAATCCTTCCTACATCTCCTAATACCTCTCTTATCTCCACGACACTCCTTTATCACACTGCACAGCTAATGCAAACAATGAGAGTTCACGAAAACGTCATTTCTGGTCTCCTGAAACTGGAGCTCGTGAAAAGCAAACACGACATTGACAATGGAATCATTATCCTAACATTATTTCCCCTCATTCATTATGATTTGTGCTTTTCTCCAAGAGATTGTTTTTTATTCTCAATTTTTATTCTTGTTATTTCTACAGACCATTTTATTCTCTATTGATTTGAACTCATTCACTCAAAGGAATGCGACTATTTGTCTGATAACCTTTTAATGCATAATAACCTTTTCTTTTCAGCATTCATTATCAATGACGTAAATTTTTTCAATAGGTTAAAAGTTAATCGACGTCTAACTTGTCATATTCAATGTGCATATAACGTAGATTAGTTCAATTTTTTATTGAACTCATAAATCGATCCATGTTAGATCACTATAAACTAGTGACAAGCTTCGTGAAGAAATTTCTTCGAGTTTTAGCGAGCAGTCGTGAACAGTGGAGTTTTCAACCTTGTCGCATGTGAGACAATTACCCATCAAACAGAATGAATGACGGGTTCATAATATCACGGATTGATCACAATTAGACACGTACATCGTTGGATATCAATTCGACATGTGTTACGTATGGATAACCACCGACTGCCCCGACGAGCTATGTTTTGTGGTGTAGGAGTAGGTTGGAAGAAAGTTAGGGGCGGCCAAACCAAAACATGGCAGAAATCCATGAAGTCACTGACAAGTGGACTGAATCATGTTGGTAGATGTAGACTACCTGGTTGGGCTACGCGAGACGAAAGTCACCAATGGTTAGAGACGTTGAACGACATGGCTCAAAATCGTTTGCAATGGTGCAAGTGCATCCATTCGTTGAGCTCTCTCAAATCCTAATCTTCTGGATTCGTCAACACCTCTACCTTTGTCTTTCTAACCTTATCTCACTGAATTATATTTCTCGAATATCTTCGAATCCTAATCTTTTTCATTACCATTAATACCTCTACTATCTTTATCACTATGGCATTTGATTTGACATGTTCGTCTCTGTGTTCTAATGTGGTATGGCAACATGAACTTATGTGTACATACGTACGAAGTTCCACGTCGCAACTGACTGACTGACTGGATATCAGTTCAGTGATCTAGAGATCGAGTATCATTTAAAAGTAAAGGCTTATACATTCAACTTCGAAACTGCACTGTTTTAGTCAGTCAATAATGATTCACGTAAAACCTGGTCATATGTGTGCACCGTTACAAGTGCCGGTAGCACATTAGCGCAAAAAGTTAACATTATTAAGGTAAATGCTGGAGTAGTAGAAAATTTCAAGCATAAACAATGTGATTTAAGCTCTCAAATGCCCTGGTACAGCAAAGAGTGCGGAGGATTCGCTCATCCCTCTTCAAATACTCCTACATGGTCATGCATGTATAACTAATGTCATGGAAATTCATGCAGTCACTGACAACTGGATTGAGTCACATTGGTAAGTGTCGATTATCTTGGTTGGGGTCCGCGAGATGATAGTAATTGATGGTTAGAGACTTTGAATGACATGGCTCAAAATCATTTGCGATTGCGCAGGTGCATCCTTTTTTTGTGTTCTGTGAAATTCTAATCTTCGAAAACCCTCTTGACCTTCATCTTTCTCATCTCAAATCTATTTCACACTGGATTATATTTCTTGAAAAATATCTTCGGACCATGATCTTTCTCATTACTGCTCATACTTCTACTACCTCTACTACTATGAGTTTGAATCGACAGTTGCATCTCTGTGCTAATTTGGTATGGCAACTTGAATTGATGTACGTATGTACGAAGTTCTACGTTGTTACTGGTTGAATGCAAGTCCTACTCACTGTCTTCACATGGTGATGGGTTTTATTTACTGAATTGTATGCATAAAAAGCGCATGTCCGGCGCTTAAACCACTTTAGTCGGTTTAGATACATGGTATGATTCAAGAAGAAAGGACACATTCGTGGAATAAAGAACAGACAAAGAGTTAATACATGTACACCATTGTGATCTATTCGATATCACATTACCCAAAGTCTCTAACCACTGATTACGATAATCGCACAGAAGGTCGATGATAAGAACTGAACTCAGTCAGTCAATCATCTGCAACGTAGAACTTCATACGTATGTACATCAGTTCAAGTTGCCATACCACATTAGGACACACACAAATCGAGTCGTCAATTCAAATCTCATAATGGTAGGGGTAGTAAAAGTAGTAGCGGTAATCGAAAAGATTAGTGATCGAAGATATCATTTGAGAAGTCTATCCCAGAGAAATTAAAGAGAACACAAAGAATGGATGCACCAACGAACTCCATAGGAAATCATTTTGAGCCATAACATTCAAGGTCTCTAACCATTTATTACTATCATATCATGGACCTCAACCAGGTAGACAACACCTACCAACATGACTCAGTTCAGTTGTCAATGAGTTCATGGATTTCGACCATGAACTAAACCAAACTAGATAGGGGAAGGTTTGTTGCAAAGAGAGAACTGTTAGCATAAAGCTTAGTAATTGAAAACCGACAATTTAAATTCAGACAAACAAACAAATAACAGATTGAACAACAGAAACTTTTTTAAAACAAATTCAATAAAACATACAGCTTTTAAAATATTCTCTGCTTTATGCGTAGAAATTAGTCGTAGACCAGCGGTAGCTCTTAAAATCACTGGAGTATTACGACACACATCAGTTGGAAGACTAGTTTCAGCAATATTGATTAATTTTGTTAAACTTAATGCTGCTTCTTCTGGTTTCTCTGCATATGATGATAAACCTGGTTGAACATGATGATATTTATCATCTAACAGTATGTACGGTTTGAAAGGATCTATCCGAAATCAATAAATAACATATACAATGAAAATTATCACTTGAGAATAAAGATGATACAATGAAGTTAAATCACTAGTGACTAGCTGCTAGCTAGTTGTGTGAGGAAATTTCACAGAGTTCTTAGTGAGAAGCTGTATGACCAATGGAGTAGTTCAACCCTATCGAGTGTAGGCAGTTGTTACCCACTACTGAAAACAAATAGGTCAGTTAGATATTTACACCATTGGATGCCGGCTTAGTGGTCCAGAAGTTAGGCATTCACGAGCAAGACTGGAGGTCCTTCGTTCGTGTCCTGTGAGTAGAAGGAGTCGTGGGTGTGTACTAAAGATGAGCAGTCCCATACTAGGACGAAACGGGCGTCCATTGACACCAAGTTTCTACTAGTGGTCTAACAATGATTGATTCGTGAATTCAGTAAGAAACAAAACCCCCCATAACTCCATAAAAAAAACAATGAAACTCATAATTAATATTAAATATGCTTCATAGACGATATCGCAGTACAATGAATTTTACTCAGTTAGCATAAGGTTGTGGAGATGACTGAGTTTCATTGATCAGTCAGACTACTATTGGGAACCTGGAAGCAATAGACAGCTATTTCTTCCTAATATGAGACTTATTGGCAGTGCGCATTCATAACTCCACAAGCGGGAACCGAACCCAGAGCCTTAGGTTTCGCGTGAGAACCGCTAATCTTTTGATCACTGAGCCGGTGTGCAAAGATAATGAAGTCGAACTTGAGTCAATCCACCATATTGCGTGACCATCACCTATTGTCTTCGCTAAACAACTGTCTTACACTCGGCACGGTTATCCACTAGTTACTTCATGGGTGACGGAATTCTCGGAGTTCTAATGAGAAGCCTTGACCACCGGAGTTCAACCCTACCGGCTATGAGGCAGTTACTCATCGAAGACAATCGATGAAGGTCTTGTGATGATGATGTAGAATTGAGAAATTTTTGTTACTCAACTCTAAATACCTATTCTTACTAACTAACCAACAACATTTCAATATACATGTTTTACATGAATAAAAACAAATCACCTCAGTGCACACAAATGCCCCTGGGCACAGTCGAGAGAAGGATAACAGTCCGTTCCCTCTTTCTCTCTTGAAATACTCTCATATGGCAGTGCTTGTCATTAAAAGGTGTACCAGAGAAGTACATTAACCTTATACAAGCTCTCTACTCGAACACTACAGCACGAGTTAGAGCGTTGGGCGAACTGTCGTCGGAATCCTTTACTTCAAGAGGTATCCGTGAGGGATGTCCACTTTCTCCATCCTTGTTTAACTTTATCATAGACATACTTCTATATATAACATTAGCTCTGTCTGAATTGTCAGGAGTAGACCTATTACCAAGAGATTCATTGGTTGACTTATAATATGCCAACGACATAGTTTTACTTGGTGAAGATGCTGACAAAATGCAGAGTCTTTTGACTACCATAAGCAACAATGCAAGCATAGTCGGGATGCGATTCTCCCCCTTGAAATGCAAAATTGGCCAGCCCCGGCACCCGAACTAGTGATAGGGGGTGTAGCAGTTGAGCGTGTTGACCGCCTCACTTATCTTAAGAGTTCGATCAGTGCTGGTGTCCTGGTGACTGACGGAATCTCAGCACGGATACAGAAAGCTCGATTGGCTTTTGCCAACTTGCGTCACCTATGGCGAAGGACGAGCTTACTGCGCATCAGTTCGCTCCGTCTTACATTATGGCTGTGAAACATGGCCAGTGAGAGTAGAAGATATTCGTAGGTTACTTGTTTTCGATCATAGGTGTCTCCGAAGCATTGCTCCAGTATCGTGGGACAAGCGAGTAAGCAACGCTGTTATTAGGAAACTGACTGACTGACCCATTAGGAAACGGGTGCTAGATAAAGGTGGCAGGTCAACAGATGAAGTATTGAAACTTTACCAGTTGAGGTGGTTGGAACATGCGTTATGTATGCCTAACCACCGACTGCCTCGACGAGCTATATTTTGCGGTGTATGAACAGGTTCGAGGAAAGCTAGGGGCGACCAGACCAAAACACGGAAGAAATCCATGAAGTCACTGACAAGTGGACTGAGTTATGTTTGTAGATGTAGACTAACTGGTTGTGGCCTACGAGACAAAAGTCACCAATGGTTAGAGACTCTGAATGACATGGCTCAAAACTGTTTGCAATGAAATCCTTACATTCAGAGTCTCTCATTGCCTTTATCTTTTTCTGTTTAAGTTTTATTTCACTAAATTCTCTTTCAGAATAATATCTTCTAATCCTAATCTCTTCGATTACTGATAATAGCTGTACTACACAATGTGATTTGAATTGACAATTACAACTCTGTGCTAATGTGGTATGGCAACTTGAACTGATGTACCTACGTACGTACGTACGAAATTCTACGTTGCTGTTGATTGATCGAGTGCATAGCCGCCGTCAAAGAAGTCTTACATCAAATTATGTTGTTTTTTTGGGGCACAGTTTTGGAGGCTTGCGATTTTTTACACATTTGAAATCATCAATCAATCATTGTTAGACCACCATTAGAAGAAACCTGGAAGCACTGGACGGCCGTTTCCTCCTGGTATGGGACTACTCATCAGCAGTGCGCATCCACGACTCCTGCTCCTCGCAGGTCGCGCAAAATCCCTGGATCAATCAGAGTCAGACATTAACACCGTTAGATGCCGGCCCAGTAGTCCGATGGTAAGGCGTTCGCCTACAATGCCAAAGGTCCCGGGTTCGAATCCTACTGTAGTGAATGAGAACACAGGTGGGGCAACCGAATTGTATTTAACGAAAATTACAGAGTTACTCAGTAAAATCGGAAAACCATATCGTAAATCGTTCATTTGCAAAAGATCAGTTCATCCTATGGAACTGGACTGTTCCTGTTGCAAAACATCACTCCATTGTCACTATTCATGCGTTTCATACAAATTCCATTGTGTTCTAACTCTTCCTTTCTTGATCTTCCCCTCATATTATGCTACCAGACTTTACGTTGACACTCACGTCATATACTACTTATAAGTAGTTCGCACCACAGCACCACACTACGAGGAGCAGGAGTCATGGATGCGCACTGTTGATGAGTCCCATACCGGGACGAAACGGCCGTCTTTCAGTGCTTCCTGGTTTCTTCTAATGGTGGTCTAACAATGATTGATTGATAATTTCAAATGTGTAAATTATGTTGTGTAAAGTACTTACCCAAAGGATTATGAATTAATGTGAATATATGAACACGACTCCCAGTACTGCCAGCATCGAATACAACACCGTATATATAACGAGACTTTGTTGTAGCTAAAGCTGCTAATAATTGATTATTAGAATTATGATAATTAAGATTAAGATGAAGATGAGGATGAGGATTACTTTTATCCTTAGTCTGTACAAGACGTTTTTCACTTCTCCATGGATAAGATGGTGTGATAGGTAAACCAACTGGAAAAATTGATTGAAAGCCTTAATTAAAGGACATTGAAATTATAAATAACATACTGAACCATGTTGAATCGGATATGTAAAATGCTAACCATAAAAATGATAATAATGTGATGCCAATACACAAATAGATTATTCTCCGTAGCTGAAAATTTAAAAAAAAAAAGGGAAAAAAGAGAGAAGATAAAGAGTAGAAGAGAGAGAAATAAGGTTATACAATTGTTGTTAGAGTTATGAGTTAATTACATATTTTCAATCAGTCAGTCAGTCAGTCAGTTGCAACGTAGAACTTCGTACGTATGTACACATAAGTTCATGTTGACATACCTTATGAGCATAGAGACGCAAATGTCAAATCAAATCCAATAGTAGAAGAGGTAGTAAGGGAATTAGAAGTAATCGGAGAGGTTAGGGTTAGAAGATATTATTCATGAAGTATGATTCAGTGAGATAAGTTTAGAAAGTCAAAACTAGAGGTGTTGAAGAATCCAGAAGATTAGGATTTGAGAGAACACAATGAATAAATGCAACGGCGCCATTGCGAACGATTTTGAGCCATGTCATTCAACGTCTCTAACCATCGATTATTATCATCTCGTGGACCCTAACCAGGTAGTCGACAATTACCGACATGGCTCAATCCACTAATCAATGACTTCATAGATTTCTGCCATGTTTTGGTCTGGCCGCCCCTAACTTTCTTCCAACCTACTCCTACACTACAAAACAAGGCTCGTCGAGGCAGTCGGTGGTTCGGCATACGCAACACATGTCCCAACCACCTCAACTGATGAAGTTTCACCACTTCATCGATTGATCTGCCATTCTTACCTAGTACTCGTTTCCTAACGACAGCATTGCTTACTCGGCTGTCCCACGGTATACGAGCAATGCTTCGAAGACACCTATGATCGAAAACTAGTAACTTACGAATATCTTCTACTCTCACTGCCCATGTTTCACAGCCATATAGGAGAACGGAGCGAACTGCTGCACAGTACACTCGTCCTTTAGTCAGCAGACGGATATCTCGCCTACGCCATAAGTGACGCAGGTTGGCAAAAGCCAATCGTGATCAACAAAGTAGAGGTATTAATAGTAATGAAGAAGACTAGGGTTTGATTGAAGATATTATTCAAGAAGTATAATTCGGTCAGATATGGTTAGAAAGACAAAGGTAGAGGAGCTGACGAATCCAGAAGATTAGGATTTGAGAGAGCACAACGAATGGATGCACTTGCGCCATTGCAAACAAATGCTCCAACAAGTAGTCTAGAGCGGGGTTTCAGGAGACCAGAAATGACGTTCCGTGAACTCACATCGTTTGCATTAGCTGTGCAATGTGATAAAGGAATGTGAGAAGAGTTAGTCGTGGAGATAAGAGAGGTGTGTGTGTGTGTAGGAAGGATTTGATTTCGACCAATTCGGTCTCGTTTGCTGTTATGGGTATGAGGGTGGTTGTCACTTCCCGGCTGCCCACACCGTGGAAGGTTGTTTCTTGAGGGACCTTTACAACTCCAGCTTCTAAAACACGTGTTCTGCATCCAGCAAAATAAGGATTGAAAAAAGTTAATGATTCAATATCACAGTCATCATCATCATTTGAACTACCAGGATCATTACCGTTACTACCAACAACACTACTATGACATGTCACTTGATTATTTGTCTTTTTTAACCATTAGAACTTCTACTACGAGCAGCAGTAGTAGTCATAGCGGTCCAACAAACAGGATTATAATGTGTGATTACATATTGAAATGTAAAGGAAAAAGCGACAGATTTCGCCTGGAGCCCCCGCCCCTTCTGTGGCTACTACCGGTCCGGAGCTCGGAGGAAGTCACAGGCTTAGTGACCCCATTCCGTAGTAAACTCACTCGCTAGAAAAAAAAAGATTATTCCAATTTTTAAAAGAATTCTTAATTATATCGGTTTATTTTTTTGATCGAACAATGGGAAAATGTAGTTGATCTGAAAAAAAGTTGTGATGTATTTGCGTGCTGTACACATGTGTACACTTGTCGAGGCACTTTAATATGAAAATTAATAAAAGGTCAATTAAATAAAAGTCCAAATAAACACATAAGGTGATTAGTGTAAAAATAAAGGAGAGGGGGACAATTAGCATAGGAAAAAAAGAATAAGAAATTGTCAGTCAGTTATAACGTAGAACTGCGTACATACCTAATTCAGTTCAGATTGCCATACCGCATTAGCACAGAGACGCCACTGTCAGTTCATATTCAATAGTGGTAGAGATAGTAGAAGTATTAGCAGTAATGGAGAAGATCAGGGTTCGAAAATATGATTCGAGAAGCATAATTCAGTGAGATAAATTTAGAAAGACAAAGATAGAGATGATGAGGAATTCAGAAGACTAGAATTTGACAGAAGACAAACAATGAATGCACCCATACCGTTGCAAGCGATTTTGAGCCATTTTGTTCAAGGTCTCTAACCATTGCGGACCCCAACTGGGTAGTCTACATCTACCAACATGACTCAGTCCACTTGTTAGTGACTTCATGGATTTGTGCTATGTTTTGGTCTGACCACTCCTAGCTTTCTTCCAACCTACTCCTACATAGCTTGTGGAGAAATTCGGTGGTTGGGCATAAGTATCACATGACCCAACCACCTCAACTGATGAAGTTTCACCACTTCATCTACTGATTTGCCATCCATACCTAGAACTTGTTTCGCAACGACAGCATTGCTTATACGGTTGTCCTATGATACACGAGCACTACTTCTAAGACACCGATCAGTATAAAGGGTGGATCGATTAAAAAAAATAGATAAATAAGCTTTTTAATAGTAAAAAAAAGTACAACCTTATAATTAACTTACCATTCGATGATAACTAGATTTTAAATAGGATGAAGGACGTAGCAGACCAATAAATAAACGTGAATGATAATTCACAATCGGGATCATTGATGCTTCCTTATTATCTAATAAATTGCTGCTACTTTGACATTCTGTGTATTTTTTATAAAAAAGATATTTTTTTAATTTTATCATCCACAAATTGTAATTTACCAATATCTAAAAAAAAATACATCATACATAAGAAATAAATATATCAAATCCAACTTGAACAAACAAACACGCAAACAACCAAAAGATACTCACTAAAACAAAATGTACATTTCAAACAGAGATTAAATTACTAAAAGTAATTAGAAAATAAATCAATCATTTCCAAATACATCATGCCTTACTGATAAGATAGAGAGAGAGTGTAGAGAGAGTTCACACGAAAACGCCCTTTAAAATGCTCTCAAAATAGATAGAGCTATCTATGTGTAACTGGGTCACTACTGCTACTACTACTACTACTGGGAATCTCATACTCACTTGTAATTTCATGATGAAGTTGTTTATTGAATTGAGAAGAAAAACAAAAGAATATCGTTTACGTTTGTTTGTCCTTTTTTGATATTATGATGAGGACAAATTGATCAATACCATGTGTTTAAATAATAGTAATAACAGTAATAATAATAATAATAATAATAATAATAATAATAATAATAATAATAATAATAAACGTATCACTTCAATGCCAGAAATGGATAAAATAGGATTACTTAGTACCGATTAGGTTTTGGCCAATTTGTACAGTCAGTCAGTCAGATGCAACGTAGAACTTCGCACATAAGTACAACAGTTCATGTTGCCATACCACATCAGCACAGAGATATAATTGTCAATTCAAATCTAATAATAGAAGAGGTAGGTAGTAAAGGTATAAGAAGTAATCAGAGAGGTTAGGATTAGATATTATTCAAGAAGTATGACTCAGTGAGAAAAGTTTAGAAAGTCAAAACTAGAGGGATTGAAGAATCCAGAAGATTAGGATTTGAGAGAACACAAAGAGTGGATGCACCGGCGCCATTGCGAACGATTTTGAGCCATGTCATTCAAGGTCTCTAACCATCGATTATTATCATCTCGCGGACCCCAACCAGGTAGTCGACAACTACCAACATGACTCAGTCCACTTGTCACTGACTTCATGGATTTCTGTCATGTTTTGGTTTGGCCGCACCTAACTTTCTTCCAACCTATTCCTACACTACAAAACATAGCTCGTCGAGGCAGTCGGCGGTTAGCCATACGCAGCACATGTCCCGACCACCTCAACTAATGAAGTACACATCACACATCAAAGAGAAGAGAACAAAAGAAAAGCAATAGAGCTGAATTCATAATGATAATAGTGTAAGACTAATTTATTTTATTATTTAAACACATGATCATTGAGGTACAATGAGGCACCTAGATATTTATGCGCTACACAAATTAGTGAATTTATGAATGGGTTAGGATACTGCATGGACACCCAAACCGAAGCAAGTGGTTTTGTTGTGGCGGGGGTTCGCACCCTAAGACTTTGACCCGAAGGTTTAATCCACAACGCACTGGACCAACTTCAGAAGATGCAGTCCCGTGGTAATCGGTGTCCGACAGTACGTACATGCACCATTCTCATCCTAAGAATTTGGTGGCCAGTGTACACCAATGGTTTAGAATAAGAGTTATGCAAACCACCTAGATGGATCTTCCATACCTATAGAAATGGTTTAAACTTGAGACATTCTTTTTCCCCTCTTAATCTAGTAAACAACATTGTCACGAGATTGCAGTGAGTAGAACTGCCCTGACAGTGGTTATACATATGTGGCCAAATGAAATTATTTGGAGAGGAAGAGTGGATTCGCTCAACTCTGAGCTGTACCACGGCACTAAACAAGAAAAATATAGTTCATATCATATGTAGTTCTGTACAGGTTATTTTTCTACCTAATTTACTTTTCGGAATTCTATTGTCTTGTCATTAAACTGTCATCCATTTGAACGTGAAGGAAATGAAAAAACGAAGTTTTCTGAATGATTTAATCACTTACCTATAAGGGTTCATCAGTACAAATGAATCAAGAGCTGATGAATTTTTATCATAGTTACTAATTGCCTAGTTTGGTTTTGGTTAACTTGTGTTATGTAAGAAGTAGGTGGAATTTTTTATTGATCTACCGAAGAGTAAATATCTTCTGCTACAGTTTTCTCTTTACATCTTTATATATGTGAAACAATTAATGAAGTTAGGTGTACTTAAAGTAAATAGTGTCTCATGAGGTTATGATCATTAAATGAAGTGAATGTTCACTTGGTTTTTAATAGTTGATTTAGATCAGTTTACTGAAACACATAAACATTTGTATAGAGGCATCAAATCATTGAATTTGTTTGAGCTGAGATATTGCACAGATCCCCAAACCAAAGCAAAGGCATTTCAATTACTCCCAACAATTAGTACGTATTGCTTCTTTTAACTTATTGCAAACTGATTAGTTAGGTCTTCAATTCATGGGTTAGTAGGTTTTAAAACTTCACCGTTATTAAAGTGATATGCTGGGTATTTCCAAATTGTACTCCCTGTTGCTTACCATCCTAATAGAAATTTTATGTTACTATACAGAACTGAGATTAGTGACCGCTGATGTCTTTCGAAGAAAGTTTTAACTATGTTATAAAGAATTCAAGTTTCGACCAGCTATGCCAAGTACTTACAGAATTCGGAGTGTATGAAAACAAATCTTACGAATTGACCGGAAGAAAATAAGTCTAGGTTTTTCTCAAAGATTATGGAATAAACTTATTGATTCTACATCTACCGAGAAAGATTTGAAAACTTAAGTTTCTACTGCTTTACTAACTTTATTTTCACATTACTTTGCCATCGACGAATTCTCAGCACATTTAAGAGGACAATATTAGTTTTGCCAACTTTCATCAAGACGCCTATTTATCAACGAACGGACGAGTATACTGTACAGGAGTTCTCTCCAAAATAAAACTGAGGAAGACTATTCAGCCAATAAGTGTGAATAGACGTAGCCTTTCTTCCGGTTAATTAACTACATAATGATCGCGTTCAATGGTTGTAGATAGCTCAGAATCAATCAAGATGACAGAAGTGTATTCATCCTGTTTCTTTAAGCCTTGAGATTAAGCGGAACGTCATATTCTCTATTCCTTAGGTTGCCCTGAAGTATTTTTTTAATGCTTACTCTTTTTTACCATCACTTATACTGCTATTATTTAGACGCTTGCTATCTGTTTAGCTAATTTCACTTCGCTGAGCTGATGTAATATAACAAATTAGACTCAAGTACATTTAGATCAGGCTATATATCTATGAGTACTAACTGAAGGATGATAATCACATCGTTTTTGACATCAAGTACAAATAAGGTACAACTTCTGGACAAAATGTTATACCAAAGAGCTTTTAAACACTTTGGGAACTCCCCACAGAAAAACAACAGGGGTAAAATAACGTAAGATCACTGGAGAACAAATTACGTCTATTAGACTGATAGAAGTGTTTCTCTATGCTCTTGTTTGATAGTGAACTGTTTAGAAGAGTGAATTGTTAGGAATTGAGTAAGGATTTCAACTCCCGAATGCCATGGTACGGTCGACAGAGGGGGTAGTCCGCTCTTATTCGCAAAATACTTTTATATAGCTACGCGTATATAGATAGACACTGTCACGAAAACCCTACTGACTACCTTCTCGTGGCAAAGGTGTTGTTTAAGAAACTGAGAGGACAAGAAGCGAATGCCAGGCAAATTAACAAGTTTGGAATGTCTGGAGGATTTATCTAGGGGGGTTGGAAAATCAAGTTAGTAAAACGACATAACTACAAGAAAAATTTCCAAACCCCGCTCTATCTTAATTCGGTTCGGGCAACAAGCGGTGAAACTAGTTATATATTTTCGGTAGACTAAGACTGCAATCAAAATTCACAAATGGCCGGAAGCTATAAAATTTATTGGACGAGTCTATAGAAATAAGATAGGGAGTAAAGTATGTAAGCGTAAAAACGTTACCAACATATTTCTCAATCAATAAATGAATCCGCTCACAAGAACTAATACGGTATATGAGCAGCAACGGTTAAAACCGCTACGGAGAACAACTGGAAAGGGATTAAGGAAGAAATAACTTCAACATGCCGTGAGGTGCTGAGCAGCAAGGAACACCAACAAGAAGATTGGATTCCTACAAAAACCTTGAGTCAGATACATGAAAAGAAAAACAAGGCAGTAATTAACAAGTCTGAGAGCAAAGAAAGTCAAGGCAGACACAGAACATACAGCAGCGAATGGACGAATGAAGAAAAGAATTAAAACTGACAAGCGAGAACATTTGGTAGACCTAGCAACGACAGTAAGAATATGAAAAAACTATATGATACAGTGAAGACGATGGTCGCAAAATATAGTAAGCAAGAGTAACCAGCAAAGGAAAAGTGCGAATCAATTACTGGTATTTAAGAGCAGTGCAACAAGTGGGTAGACAAATTTGAAAAGCTATTGAGTTGGTCAGTCCTACAGAACCAACCCAACAGTGAAGCAGCACACACAGAGCCTCTTTTAGATGCTGCCCCGCCAATAATCTAAGAAATGAGTGAGGTCACCAGACAAACCGAGAGTAGTTAAGTGGAAGGACTATAAAGCAAACCGGATGAAGCAATGAAGTCAGAAATAGGAGTAACGGCAAAGATGCTCCAAATTCTCGTCAGAAATATTCTGGGAGGAAGGACAAGTACCATCAGATACCAAAGAAAGATCCTAGTGTAAGAACTGCAAAACCATTACACTGCTAACAGAGTACAGTGGACAGCTTGGACACGGCTCGACTATTTGCAGATAACAGCCCATTCATCTCATACAAATGCACGTGAGGACTACCAGTAAAGCAGTTACTTATACAGTAGTAGGTCTCAATATTCACAAGAGAAAAAGCAAGATTCTAAACTATAACGCAATGTCAGACTAATAGAGAATCTCTGTAAGAGGTGAAAGCTTTAAAATTGCTAGGTAGCATTATTCATAATTAAAGATTTAATGCAGATGCGATGGCGCGAACAGAAGAAAGCAAGAGCAGGTTTCCTACGTTTGGAATTCAAAACAACCGTCAGTCGGCACCAAAATAATAAATTTCAACACTAAGGTAAATAGCTTTTTGTGAAGTTAAAAGACGAAGAACTACAAAAGCCATCATCCAAAGGGGACAGGTTTTTATAGTTATCTACGCGATACTACATATTCATAGACTGAACACAATAAGCAACAGTCTACAGTAGCAGAAAGCAAACCGTATTTTAGCTTGGGAAGAAATTAGGTGCTGAAGACGGATAGTAAACACGACAATGCATAAGCATTGAACTGGGATTTTCTGGAGACAAATTAGAAACCTAGCGGTTCGGACATAAATATTGAAATTATGGGCAGCAGTTAGTAAAATTTGAACGGGAAGACTGGTGATAGAGTTGGTTCGGGATCGCTGATAAGTGATCTATGCCTCAAGAAAGGTAAGGGTAACAGCTAGTGACAAAACACTTGTGATTGCAGTCAAATATGATGAACGCCCAACATAGCAGACTAAACCACCATTAAACTTAGAGTACCACAAAGGTACGAAAATTTAAAACGATATGATAAAACATTTATTTTGATTAGAAAATACAAGTGGGACGCAAATTTGATTGTTTACAACTAAACACGGAGCTAAACCTTCAATTTCGCAGTCATAGCGTGGATGGAATGCGTGTAGCAGAAAAGAGAAACAAAAAAAGTGTCTGAGCAACTCCGGACGCTACAGCATGTATTTCGTTGAATGTGATTCCAGTGGCTTTATATACTCCAGCAACTACAATACCTAATGCGAAAGTCAGCATACATCACATTTACTTGTAATCAACATGAACGATATGGTGTTCAGAACCCCCATAACTAATATGAAGATAGGAGCACACACCCTTGCGGATTTATGTGCCCTCAAATTGTATAATGCAACAAGGAAAGCGAATACGTGGATGAGTATGTTGGAAGTGGCAGCCCATAAAAATATCCGGAATACGATATCTTGATACGTTAAATTGGAACTTAAACTTACAAGAAAAATCTACAGACTTGGCGGGAGGAACATCTGCAATAACTTCCATCCTGGCATTCCGAAGTCCCGCTTCCAAAGGCCGATTAACATCACCTAATCCGATGTCAACAAACAAGGTATGGCTTCCCTTCATATGGAAAACTAAAATTGCAATTCTTTTGTCTTTAAGACATCAGTATCTCACACTGTATTGTATTTCGAATTCCTGTTTTCAAGAAAGTCAAATGAGGTTGTTACCCGAGTGTTCCAGGTTGCGAAGAACAGCAGACTAGAATTAGTCTTGACTATAACTATTTATGTGTGATTTCATCTTTTCCAGATGAATTAGCTAATGGAGTTTCAACCAAATGTTGAAAATTCCTTCGGTTAGGAATCCAGTAATAATGATGGTTGTCAACTTGCCAGTTTCCGGTTCTAGTCTATAAACATTTTCAGGACGTCTCAATAAGTCTTCTCATTTAAAAGCTAATAAACATTAGGATTGTAATAAATGTTAAATTGCTGTTAGGCGATCAAGGTACTATGAATAAATCAGCTCTGGTCGTTCAGTAAAATAAAAGTAATGGGTTCGGTTTAGCCATCCACTTATCATGTATCATCATTATGGTCCCATAAATTTAGCTTGTTCATCGTTTATCAAGTCCTTAGTAACAGCTCACCATCTTCAGTGTGAACTATTTTTTGGCATGCAGAGGCTTGCTTTCAGCAAAAAATGTCTAAAAAGTCTAAGAGATTAGAGTATCTACATGACCTAGTCTCAACGTATCGCCCATAAGGCTCTAAAAACTACTTATCTGTTGCATGGGAATGCGCAGAGATTTGCAAGTCTCAAAATATTTTAGGTCTTCTATCCTTATCCTTTGACAAGGAGCAGCTTTACACTATTTTCATTCATGTATTTATACATAAGGAGGTCACATAGTGCTTGCAGAACGTTTATCATAAACCACCGATTATAAATCACACGTTTCCTTCATGAGTGCATTTATATTTCCAATATTACAAGAAGCGCCAGCAGCTCACTTCATATGGTCAATCCCTGTCAAATCCTTGGTGTATCCTGACCACCTCCAGCACTTTCACCTAATTTTCTCCTCAGCCGGAGGAATCTAGTTTGTTCTGTCCGAAGGTAGGTAGCTGCTGAGGGAGACTGGCCGAAGGATCTGCAGTATCTTGCGAAGACAACTGTTAATTAGTATTTGCATTTTCCAGATGGTGGCTTTCGTAGTTCTCTAAGTTTCCAATCTATGGATTCGAACCATTCTGGCGTTCATTTGGAAACTTTTGACCTTAGAATCGCTTGATAGTTGTTTCGCCCTCCAAATGTGTAGAAGTACTGTCCTTGATTATCTAATCCATGTCATCATGGCTACATCAGCTCCCTTTTGTTTATCAATGGCGCTGCCCAGGTATGTACAGGTTTCAGCAACTTACAGTGCCTATGTTGTGTTGTATTTGAAGATTTTGACTTTTCACTTACGTATGTTGAAATCAGCTGCTGCTGGGGCTGCTGCTACAGCGGTCTTCATTTCCTACATTCGTTGCTGTACGCAAGATAAAACGGCTAGATTACGTGCGTAATCCGAACGGTACAGCTGCATCCCAGCTGCAGTCCTGGTTAGCCACACTTGTTCACGTCTTCATAATTCAGTTGACCAGCAAGAAAAAGAAAGAGTGAGAGTAAGTAAACTTGCCTCATACCAGTCTTCACTTCGAACGAGTATGTAAGTTGTCCATCACTCACAGTCTTCCAGTTTATTCCATCACAAAAATTCTGTGTGATGTTGACTATACTAGGGTGTGGCCTTGAGGCTTAACACTCCGATGAAGAAGTTGACGGATGACGATATCCAATCTGTCGGTCTGACATCAGACTAGGATGAGGCAAGAAGTGTGATAGCTAGTGCCGTTTGCTCAGCTCTTGTTCTTGACTAGAGGAATCAAACAATAATTGTAAGCAGAATCAACTTCTTTTCAGACCGCTATCACATTTGACCGTAGTAAGTCCCGCGCCTTCAGGACAGAGAAACTACCAGCTATACAATGTGTAATTACTCTTAGGAATGTAAATGAGACTGCTACTGTGTGATATGCAGAGAGCGAATGTCTCTCAAGAAAGATGGAATGACTTAAATGAATTTATCCGTCTGTAAGTCAAAAAGAAAAAGAAAACTAAAGCGCAACGCTTATTAGTTGGTGAGAAATAACCGTCACCCAATTGGAAGTCACTAACACGACTTTAAACGAAGTTAATTCGGTTCCTAGTTTAACCATGTGGAAGCTGAGGGAGTCAATCTAGAAGGAGCCTGCCAAACGCCTGACACATGATCTGGTGTTAGTGGAGTCTGTCACCTAAAATATATCCATGGAGAGAAACAGCATTCGGTCAGTAGGTTTAAGGCGAAAGACAACGAAATAGAATCTTTGAGCTAGTACTCGGAGTAATGAGGGAAGGGATGTGTTAGTAAATAAATCACACGGAACACGTAATTCAAATATTCAAAGATAAAATTAAGTAAAAGAATGCCCTTACTGAGTTTAAAACTAGCTTGCAAAGTGGTGAGACTTAAACGTGGCTCGTCTTATATCTAGACTGCTCTCCATTTGTGTAGAAGGTGATAGAGTCATAAATCTTCATGGAGGAGGCGTAAAACCATATACCTGAGATCACTTCTTTACATAACGGAGCGCGTTAGAGGTCCACGACAGTGGTATAAGCGAAGTTGCTTATTGTACAATTAAACGTAGACACGGATTAGTGACTACCGCAGAAATATGTCATATCTTAAGTTATCCTGCCTAAAGCCTTGTCCCCATTAATATCAGTACTTATATTAGGACTGACTGTTGCTTGATTAATGACAGCATTTTCCGCATGATATGGTGAAGTCAGTTTGCAAAAACCTTTATACGCCACCTGCTACAGAGTGGTACACATTTTGCCGGCCTATCTCTCATTGATGTCACATTGTATGCGATATCTGACGGGAAAGAGGCACAATGGTCGATCTTATAGATGACTTAAGGTTATAATTACTAGCAGTATAATGGGGGCAAGGCTAGATAAGTTCGGGTAACTAACAGAAAAATTCCAAAACGATCAAGGTACGAAGATAACTATGACAATGTACTCAAACAGTAGCATTAATCAAGGATAGTTGAAGCAAAAAACGTCTAAAAACTTTTAAACCTGTCATCGAGAAAAAAGACATAGACGATGTATGTAACAACCGCACTAATAGTATTTGTTTTGAAAGTACAGCCGAAAAACCATGGTTTATTTGATTCCATCAAATTTCGTTCATCTATATGGCCTTTTCTTGTGATTGGTACGGCTTTTAGGTAATAAAAGATAAAATTTTCGGTAGGCAAGTATATACGGCTGAGAAAGACAAAACATGGTTATCAGTGTCGTGAGTGAAAGTTAAACAAAAACATGGTCAAAAGGCAAACAAATAACAGCAAGAATAATTTTGCATGAGTTTGTGAGGGTTTATTGGTACTGCTTCTTGTTTTCTGCACGTCTGAACTTAGCGGTCCATGATACACCTTCTTTCTGGTCTTAATTTTTTTGTCGGTACATGACTGTTTCAATTGAGCACCTCCTATCGATGACTCGATACTATAAAAGTGTATATAACAACTCGTGGGCTTTCGGTACCATACTAAAAGTAGTATGAATTGTGGTGAGCTCAAAGTGGCCAAAAATGAAATAAAATTGAGATTAGATGCTGGTGAATAGGAAATTAGAATTGTAAATATTCAGGTGGTCGGGTTTCGGCAGAAAATGAGTCCAAAGCCACTTCTAGTTCAATAAGAAGTCAGTTAGCTGGTTTTCTGGTCTGCTTCACGAATTCCCAGAGCTTACTCAACAAGCGATCAGAGCCAGATGTAAAGATAGATCAAACTAAGTCGAATGTATATGTCATCACAGAAACGTGACTGGCTCAGTTTGTGAAAAAAAGGGTAAAGAATTGCAAAGCTGCCTAATAAAGAAAGACAGGTTCAATTAGACCTATTTACTTCATCTTATAGAAGGACGAGAAGTTACTTAATCACAGTAATTATGTTACTTACTGATAAATTTTTGTCTGACATTCCCTCATTTTTCCTGCTTTTCAAAACAGAATATATGAGGATACTCCAAAGAAGTTCTGAAAAAGCCTTCGACACAGTACCCAACGCAAGCCTAATCGCAAGGGTTAAGGAAATGGGCTTTACTATGCACTCCTATCTTGGATCAGAAACTTCCTTGAGAATAGAAATTTTCATGCCAAGGTATATAGAGTGTACACGGGTTGGCCAGTATCCACATTGGGAGCATCATAGGGAACTAATTTAGGTCAACTTCTCATCTCAATATTTATTAACGACCTGTTAGACAAAGTTAGCTCGGCGGCATTGGTCTACGCAGACGATGCAAAGATCTGGAGGTCCATTAGAATCGAAGATGATTCGACTGAGCTTATAAGTGAGCTGTGAAGAATGGTCGGTGATAAAAGGTTTAAAACTAAACCAGCCCAAACGTCACATCAAGTAAAGTTTGCTTAGCATGACGTGAACGATTTACACCTTCAACGGAAGTCCACTACCTAATGTCTCCTCAGAACGCGATCTCAGTTTATTAAACACTGATGGCCTCCACACCAGTCTGAACTATATAGTGAATGCAGCCAAGGTAAATGCGACTCTTCACTTTATCCGAAAACAACTTCATGCTCTCACCCCAAAATTATTCTCAGCGTCATTTAAGATATATGCGCGCCCACATCTTGAGGTTCACAACGTCACCGTGACCCCTCTACGTAAAAGAGACATAAGTCGCTTGGATTGCGTGCAGAGACGAGCAACGAATTGGGTCATGGGTTTGAAGTACAAACATTACCAAGATAGACCCCAGCATTCGGGATTATTCCCATTGAGTTACAGAAGAATTAGAGGTGATCTGATTATGGCGTGCAACATATTAAGCAAACCGAACCATCCCAACGTTAGCATCCTATCGATGTATCACCACCACTCCCCTCGAGGCAATCTTCGAAAAATTGCGCATCAAAGAGCAAATACTTAGATTCGTGCACACTTTTTCTCGTTAAGGGTCATTGCAGCATGGAATGCTCTCCCAACCAGGGAGACCACATCCACCTCAGTGGACAGCTTTAAAAAGAGACTTAATGAATACTCACTCACGTATGGATTATCATCTCCCTCATGGGCAAGCTGTGCATGATGCATATCTTGAGACCTGCTAGTTGTTATCATTGCCATCTCCTCAAATCACTCAATTAGCCCATCTAGCCTATTATCTCTGTTTCCTTTCCCTTGCTTACACTTCGTTCCTTCCACACAATCTCCACTAGCAATCAATAAACTAAATGATCTATTGATTTACTAAGTTCTGAAATCTTATTCATATTGGTATTGGAATTTTACACTAATTATCCTTATTATTCCTCACATTTCAACTAACTGATCTCTGGTCTGGTAATGTGACGGCTGCTAGTTTCCAGAAACCCTGCTGCCCTGAAACAAACGTTTTCATTCAAATCCCGCGACATACAAACTCACAACCAACTGCCAACTGACTAGAATTAGACAGTTGAGTGGCTAGACCTCCATCCATTGGACATAACCGAACACCTGGAACCGTACCGAAAGAACAAGAATCGAGCGCGAAGAAATCAAATTGGTTTACACTAGCTCGTGTAAAAGATATTGGATATTGGATTGGAAATAATTTGGTTGTTACGCTACATATTATGTGAGTGGTCTTGACCAAGCTGGAAGTAGATACTGGGATATATTGCGTTATAAATTATTTCATACTGTTCTTCCTGTTGTTAATCTGAGGTAAGTAAATGTATGCCTCAACTCAGGCAAACAAAAGAGAAAATAACAGTTATTACGGAGTAAATAAAGGGGACATCCCTTGAGAATTAAAGCAAAAAACCACTGGGAGTCACTTTTTCGTCTATCTAAGGGAAATAGTGCTTTATTTCTCCTTTTTATCACTTTGTTTCAGAATTGCTGCGATATAGACTACTTTTCGCTTAAATACATGCGGAACCATTTACTTTCACTTATCCTCAAATATCTATATTTGTCTTCATTTTCATAAGATAAACGTTTATATGCTCCTGGATTAAAAACAGTATAAAGTTTAAGACATTTATTGGTAACTCATAACATTATATTTTACAGGGAAATTATTGACAAACAATTGCCAGCCATATTTTCATTTTAAGTGTAAAGCTTCACTGCCATTTACAGAAATCTGAAAGGGAGTTAATAAGAAAAGCATCCTGATTATTAAGTGAATATGAAATCATACAAGCCCTCATTACCTACACTTAGTTAATCTGAATGTGGCATATGTGAGAAACCAATAAGCAGGTTTGTTACAAATGACAGCGACACATTCCGTTTTCATGAGATATTTGGTTTGTCATGTTCCGTCTTCGTCCCATACTAGTATGAAAACTGACAAAAATAATAAACACTACTTGCTTGTATCATATAATTTACATGATATACACAAAAATGTTGAATAGCCTCTCGCCTACCAACAGTCAAAAAATCAACCTCTCTGCAGATTAATCTGTCGAAAAATCCTCACATTCAAATAAACGCTTTATTATCATTCGTGCTGATCTATTAGTTCGCTTACAATGTTCCTATGGCTTGTATAATTTTCCCTACACAGTCAAACTTACAAGGATTTTAGTATTGATTATTGATATTACGTCTCAGTGAGTAACATCGGGATTCACTCAGAAGTGGGTGACCATTTTTTGGTGCACCTGTCATAATAATAATCTGGTATTGTAAAAAATTTATCCAGATTTCTTGAAACCAGCAGAATTTACTGTACGGTATTTCATTCTCAGAACTATGGGTTTGTCGAGCATTCCCCCCTATCAGTTAGAAGCTGTTCTAATCTTATTCAAACCCGATTCACTGAGCGAAATTCCTGCCACTAGTTATGTTGGAACTGCGAACATTTTTCAAGACTGATTTCCAGTGTTCAGTAACCAAACCAATTTTTTGTGACATCAAGACTTCATCTTATTAATTCATGTTTTGAAGGCAAAAAGCTTCACCTAGCAATTTATGTGGATTGACTACGAGATGAAACTTTCAGACATAAAATAGTTCATATTTCCGAACAGTTTTGAGCTTGTCAGGTAGTCAATTACAACTTGGAACTTCTTACGTACGTACATCAATTCAGGTTGACATACCACTTTAACACAGAGAGATCAAATTATCAATTCAAATCCCATAATAGTTGAGTTAGTAAAAGTATTAGCTATAATGGAGAAGATTCAGATTCATAGATGTGATTCGAGGGGGCATAATCTAGTTAGGCAAATTTAAAAAGAGAAAAAAAGATGTCACGGTAAATTTCTCATTTTGAAACCAGAATTATAAGAGATATGAGAAATAACATTATTTATTAGAAATTGTTTCTTCTTAACTTCATCAGTTGAGGTGGTTGGGACATGTGTTGCGTATGCCTAACCACCGACTGCCTCGTCTAGCTTTGTTTTGTAGTGTAGGAGTAAGTTGGAAGAAAGCTAGGGGCGGCCAAACCAAAACATGGCAGAAATCCATGAAGTCATTGACGAGTGGACTTAGACATGTCGGTAATAGTCGACTACCTGGTTGGGGTCCGCGAGATGATAATAATCGATGGTTAGATACCCTGAATGACATAGCTGAAAATCGTTCGCAATGGGACCGGTGCATTTATTCTTTGTGTTCTCTCAAATCCTAATCTTCTTGGTTCTTCAACACCTCTAGTTTTGACTTTCTAAACTTTTCTCACTGAATCCTACTTCTTGAATCATATCTTCTAATCCTAACCTCTCTGATTACTTCTAATACCTTTACTATCTCTTCTACTATTGGATTTGAATTGAGAATTACATCTCTGTTCTGATGTTGTATGGCAACATGAACTGATGTACTTACGTACGAAGTTCAACGTTGCATCTGACTGACTGACTGTCGATCAACAGTTAATTATCTGGTTGTGTTTCGATTTTCACTAATTTCAGTTAAGATTTTATTGTTTCAAATAATCTTTCTATTCCATGTTGTAAATGAAATTAGTTTCTTATCTACCTGTTCTCGTTTCACAAGTGTTTCGTTTGACAAACTGCTTACTTCATATCATATGTGAAGTCACCTCACTAGTTGTTTTTATAATTGTATTGATATTTTATTTTAGTTCCGTAAATGCTTCTATCACGTGTTTGTTACGGACGTTTCATACCGTGGAAATCAATTCCTGGTAGCGTTTGGGCTGGTAAACAACGTAGAATTCCTCGTTTAACTAATCGTCGTAAAGAAGCATTTTTGGATGAACTTCTTATATCACGTCAAAATCATATGTATCTTCAAAAACCCTATTTCAATGAAGAAGTTGAAGCTGCTACTTTAGCTGATGAAAAAGTAAGCTCTTGCCTTATTATTTTTCTTTCAGTTTTTTTTGGAAATATTGAGTCGGAAAATATGTTTTAAATGTTTTTTAAATGAAATTACGCATTTAAGAATAGTTTTCATGGAGTGTTTTTAACCGGAAAAATAATTAACATTAGTACATACGTTCTTCTACTGAAAAATGTCTGGAACTCAAAACAAATATCAACCAGGATTTTTAATACAAATGTCAAGACAATTCTACTGTATGGGGCGGAAACTTGACGAATTATGACGGCCATCATCCGGAAGATATAAGTATTTATTAACAGTTGTCTACGCAAGATACTGAGTATCCGTTGACCAGAAAACATTAGCAACAACCTACTGTGGAAGAGGACAAATCAGATTCCAGAAGACGAAGAAATCAGGAAAAAGCGATGGACGTGGGTAGGACACACGTTTAGGAGAGCACCCAACTATGTCAAAAGACAAGCCCTCACTTGGAATCGGGAAGGCCAAGAGAAAAGATGAACACTAAATAACACATTCAGCCGAGTATTGAAGACAGAGATGGGAAGGATGGACACCAATTATATAGAACTAGAAAAAAGGCCTAGAACAAAGTAGGTTAGAGAATGCTGGTCAGCAGCCTGTGCTCCACTAGGGGTAACAGGAATAAATTAATAAGTACATGCTTAATGCTTCTGGTATTAAACTGCTAACTCGTGCATTGTTCATCAATGGAAACACTTCTGTGTTTAAGACTATACAAAGCTGTGTTATTTTTGGTGCCTAAATATGGATGGTTGAAGTTGTTGAATGAATCTGTCTAGTGTTTCCCTGGAACTATAAGCCAACTAGTGAAAGAGAAAAATATTAGAATAAACTAAAAGTCTGTACATTTTCTTATATTTTTTGATCGAATTCGTCATTCTTACTCTCTATTTCTTTGTACTGCTCATTGTGTGTACTTTCATTTATGAACCTGCATTGCTCGAGTATCGTGAGACAACCGAGGAAGCAATGCTGTTGTTAGGAAACGGGTGCTAGGTAAGGATGGCAGCTCAATAGATGAAGTATTGGAACTTCATCAGTTGAGGTGGTTGGGACATGTGTTACATATGCCCAAACACCGACTGCCTTGTCGAGCTATATTTTGCAATGTAGGAATAAGTTGGACGAAAGCTAGAGGCGGCCAAACCAAAACATGGCAGAAATCCATTAAGTCACTGACAAGTGGTCTGAATCATATCGGTAGATGTCGACTATCTGGTTGGGGCCCTCGTGATGATAATAATCGATAGTTAGAGACCTTGAATGACATAGCTCAAAATCGTTTACACTGGCGCAGGTGCATTTAATTTTTGGCTTCTCACAAATCCTAATCTTTTGAATTCCTCATCACCTCTCTTTCTGTTTCTAAAGTTATCTCATTGAATTATATTTCTTGAATCATATCTTCAAACCTTAATCTTTCCGATTAATGCTAATATTCCTACTACCTCTACTCCACTATGGTATTTGAATTGACAATTGCCTCTCTGTGCTAAATTGGTATGGCAATCTGAACTGGCTTAGGTACGTACGAAGTTCTACGTTGTAGTTGACTGACTAACTGACTGACTATTTTACTTAAATCATTTTTCCCCGGAATATAACAGAAATCTGAACTTCTTTTCTTTACTACCCCCCGCCTCAAAATTTCTATATATATTTTTCTATAATTTAGGCACGTGAAATGCAAATGGAAGATAAGATTTTCTATGATCGTTATGCTGAACAATTCAATCGTCGTTTTCCTACACGTAATCTTGAAACATTTTGGGATAAATTAACACGAACTAAACGTTATGATGTTTAAATGAATTTCACTTCATTTATGATATTAGGTCTTGTTTTTATTCAATAGTTTATATTACTACTTACTAATTATGAAGTTTTGTAAATATATATATATTGCCATATTGTTGTCATAGGTAATAAGGATTTCTAGAAGACACTCTGCCCTGGGAGTTGGAAGAACAATTATGACGTCGCGTGATGAAAGCCGAGTTCCCTCGGAAGTCACGGGGCCGATGCCTCTTCTGACAACCAGAGCAACCATTTTTTTAGGTACATGGAACGTTCGTACATTGTGGGAGACTGGAAGAATATTTCAAGTTGCGGCAGAAATGAAAAGATACAACCTCGAGGTGCTTGGAATCAGTGAAACACGTTGGACACAAGTAGGACAACTGAGACTAGCTTCAGGGGAACTGCTGTTATACTCTGGTCATGAAGAGGAAAATGCTTCACATACACAAGGAGTTGCACTGATGCTGTCCAAACATGCACAAAAGGCACTAATAGGATGGGAATCTCATGGGCTCAGGATCATTAAAGCATCCTTTAAAACAAAGAAAGAGGACATTACAATGAACGTCATCCAATGTTATGCACCTACCAATGACTACAATGACGACGTTAAAGATCAATTCTACGAAAGGCTGCAGTCAATCGTCGATAAATGTTCACCAAAGGATTTGACGATTCTTATGGGAGACCTGAATGCCAAGGTTGGAATGGACAACACTGAATATGAAGCCATCATGGGACGACATGGACTGGGAGAAAGAAACGAAAACGGTGAGAGATTTGCAAACCTATGTGCCTTCAACAAACTGGTCATTGGTGGCACAATATTCCCACACAAACGCATACACAAAGCCACATGGATTTCACCGGATCACACTACTCAAAACCAGATTGATCATATCTGTATCAACAAAACGTTCAGAAGGACCATGGAGGATGTGAGAACCAAGAGAGGAGCTGATATAGCCTCAGATCACCACTTGCTGATCGCCACAATGAGATTGAAGCTAAAGAAGCACTGGACAACGGGGCAGACAGCATCACAGAAGTTTAATACAGCCTCTCTTTAGGATACCGTAAAACTCAACGAATTCAAGATAGCCCTCACCAATAGGTTCCAGGCCTTTCAGGATCTACACAATGGAGAGGACACAACATTGGAGAACAATTGGAAAGGGATTAAGGAGGCAATCGCTTCAACATGTCAGGAGGTCCTTGGTCGCAAGAAGCAGCATCACAAGGAATGGATCTCTGTTGATACTCTTGGAAAAGTTGAAGAAAGGAGGAACAAGAAGGCAGCAGTGAATGTCAGCCGAACAAGAGCAGAGAAAGTTAAGGCGCAAGCCGAGTATACAGAAGCAAACAGGGAAGTGAAGAAGAGCATCAGAGCTGACAAACGAAAACATGTGGAAGATCTAGCAATGACGGCGGAAAAGGCTGCAAGAGAAGGAAACATGAGACAATTGTACGAAACAATGAAGAAGAAGCTCGCCGGAAACTATCGTAAACCAGAACGACCAGTGAAAAGCAAGGAAGGGAAAATAATCAGCAACACTGACGAACAGCGAAATAGGTGGGTAGAGCACTTTAAGGAACTATTGAATCGACCAGCTCCACTGAACACACCCAACATCGAAGCAGCATCCAAGGACCTCCCAATTAATATTGGCGCACCTACGATTGAGGAGATCAGTATGGCCATCAGACAAATCAAGAACGGCAAAGCAGCAGGACCAGACAGCATTCCAGCAGAGGCAATGAAAGCAGATGTGGAAGCAACTGCGAAAATATTTCACATTCTCTTCAAGAAGATTTGGGATGAGGAACAAGTACCATCAGATTGGAAAGAAGGATACCTCATCAAAATACCAAAGAAAGGCGATCTCAGCAAGTGTGAGAACTACAGAGGCATCACTCTTCTTTCAATACCAGGCAAAGTCTTCAACAGGGTATTGTTAAACAGAATGAAGGACTTCGTAGACGCCCAACTTCGAGATCAAGAGGCCGGATTTCGGAAGGATCGATCGTGTACTGACCAAATTGCTACATTACGGATCATTGTGGAACAATCAATTGAATGGAACTCACCACTCTACATCAACTTCATCGACTACGAGAAAGCATTCGATAGCGTGGATAGGAAAACACTGTGGAGGCTTCTTCGACACTACGGTGTGCCTGAGAAAATAGTGAACATCATACGGAATTCTTATGATGGATTCAACTGCAAAATCGTGCACGGAGGTCAGCTGACAGACTCCTTCGAGGTGAAGACCGGTGTGAGGCAAGGTTGCTTACTCTCACCCTTTCTCTTTCTCCTGGTGATCGACTGGATTATAGAGACGTCGACATCTGGAGGGAAGCACGGTATTCAGTGGACAGTTAGGACGCAGCTGGACGATTTGGACTTCGCAGATGATCTGGCTAATCATCAAGGTAATTTGAGTGATAATCGCAATGAAATGAAAAAGGCAAAAGTACAAGTGGATAGTAGGAAGATAGGTGAACAGATAGTAGTAGGAAAATTTATAAAATATGATAACTAAAGTAGGTCAAAGGTGGATGAATAGACTTCAAATAATCATCGAAAATTATCAAAACCATAACGTAATAAGCAAATGTGTAAAAATAAAAATAAAATAAAAAATATAATGTCAATCGTTAGTTACGTCGTGTCCGGCCGCGGAAGAGATAAGGGTGTCACGAATTTCTTCTGAACACATAGATTTGGGTTGAATGTACATATTCCTATGGCTTCTGCAATGTGTAGGAGACGGGATCTAACTCCGTTGGGAAATGATGGAGGTATACGATAGATCACCCGAAAAGATCTAGATTTATCTAAAATGTGACCACTATCAACCAGGTGTGCTAAGATAGGACTGTGTATTGTTTTTGACTGAACCTTCTTAAACAATGCTGGGAGATGTTCACTTATTCATTGGGTAGATTGCCTGGAAGTACGCCCGATATAGTTGTCTCCACAGGAGCAACTGAATTTGTAAATGTACATAGAGGAGGCCAACTCAGGTAACTTATCCTTCGTTTGGGTAGACATCGCTGGTCGACTGGAGAATGTCAATGCAAGTTTGGCAGCGTTGAATGTTCTATTAATTACTCTTATTAATCTGTCCTACAGAGTATCGCAGGCCACATCTCCGTTTAATTGTAGCTTCATAAATAAAGGCCTCTTTTATTATATAGATAGAGAAAATAAACTTTTCTGCTGCAAACGGAGATATTGTTCATTTTTTGAAGAGTTCTGTTGTGGATAATCTTCTGAGTTAGGTAATATTGATGAATAAACATATTTCCAGTTGTGCAGATTGTTGGGTTTCATTGAAATCATAAATCGATCAATATTAGACCACCAGCATTAGAAACCTGGAAGCACTAAAAGATGGCCGTTTTGTCCTAGTATATGCGCATCCACAACCCATGAAATAGATGTTCTATCTAAGAAGAATTAAAAATATAACACTGTCGCGTTAGAAAAAGTGATATCAGTAAGTCAGCGTATTATAAACACGAGTTAGTAGTCAATGGAAAATAGACTCATCACCTAGAAGCTTCTACAAAACGCATCAGTGAGAAGTATCTATCCCATTTGTGATCCTACTATGGCTGTTATCTTCCGTTTACCAAATCTCCCTGAAACCCAGTGTATTCCTGTTTCTCTGTGTTCACCGATAATATTTCATTTCAAATTACACCTGTTGGCTCTAATCGGATCATAGGCCGCCTACCGGCATTCTCCAACCCACCCTGTCCTGAGCCTTCATTTCCAATTCTGTCCAATTGTTGTTCACATGTTTGTCTCCATTTTACTGTGTGATGTTTGTTCGTATCATGTGTAGTTATCACTATATTCAACTCGCTTTTCTCAAATCTTCCACTAGCAGTCATTAATAACCGAGTACGAAAATAATATTTTAGAAAAGCAAATCAAAAAAGAAATCACGAATTTATTTCAAATGATGATTGATGATCGGCTGGTTTATCTTATATCAGTTCCAGCTTCTCTACTAAACTCCAACTGGAGCACTTCTAGGGATTAGTGAAGATCCTAAGGAGGCGGGTTAGGAGGCATGGGATTAGGGACGTAATCCCGTAGAAATCCAACTCGATAAAAAAACGATAACCATAAAAATAATTTGCTGGTCCCTCAGCTATGTTGTTTTATGATAATGACTGACTATGGAGTTTAAATTTAAAACAAAACATGATAAATCTTAACTGAATTCTGCACTTCGCTCAGTGGATATTCAACCTCAATTTGAGTGAAATATATCCTCATGTCTTTTTCAACCAATGACATTTAACGTGCAACAGATATCTGGTTGTCGGTTAGGCTCAAGTTCCTCATAAATAAATCCCAGTCTAATAACAATGTTACGTTTGCGGGATTTATTCTAATGACGATTCAATACCGGATATAAGCAGTTATCTTGTTCTCCCACTGTAATCCTAACTACTTCAAAATGAAAATCTTATGAGGATTGATTAAGAGATTAAAATGGATTACATGTAAACTAATCCAAATGATATTTCGATTTATGTTACGCCCACACATGAATACGTCATTTTGATATGCTTGAACTATTACGAGTTTATCTAGTCGAAAAACGAGAGCGAGGATCCGGCGACACGACATGCTACTCAATCCGATTATCCCAACCCCCATTAAATAAAGGAAGAAAGCTTGATGTGAAGTAGAACCTGTATTCTACAATCATTCAGAAAGTACGAGGTCCGAGTTCAGAAGAGAATCAGGATCCTGAATTGGGATCCGGGTCGAGTCCGGCTCATAGAACGTTACAGATAATGCGTATTTATACAATTTGGTCGAATAGGAAACAGCATCGAAGTCTGTGACATAGGCAATTAAGACGACCAATAAGAAACAACGTTTGAAGTGACATTAAAATTCAGGATGACCAATAAGAAACACCATTGGAGCACGTGACACTGATATCTAGGACGATCATCAAATTGACCAGTAGAGATTAACCAATAGGAATCGACCTATAATTCTTTTAGGATATTGGATGAGTATCCTAACAATTTATTTATTGATCAAAAGATCCATTAGTTGAGAAATTATCACCTGAAACAAAATCATTATGAAAAAATGCATAAGAATGCAAATAAATCAATCAAGATGACTTAATTCGTACACATTACAAACCTCAAATTCTGAAATATTTCAGGGATTTTATACAGGTCAGGGTATTATGATCGAAAAATTAGTAGCTTCTGGAATAAATGTATGAGTTATCTGTGAAAAACAAAGCGATAAACTAAATCACGACCAGTGGCTTACTTATAATCCATCCAATGATGTCAGCCAACACAGATAAAATATAAATCTAAGTGTAAAATACAAATGGAATCTGTTACAAATAAAAAAAATTATAATGAGTGCACAATAAAAAAATGAAGATAACTGTCAAGTTTTCAATAGAATATAATCTGATTAATGGATAGATTTAAGGTTGAATCTTCATTGAAATGCTTAAAACTAACGTAACAACGACGATGTAATATAACTGTTCAAAACTTAATAACGAATACATAAGTTACTTAATATTAGTAAGTAGTTTGAGGTTATATAAGAAAAAGCTAACAAAATTGACATCTGGTTTAAATACAAACATATAATGAAGCAATTTTAACATGAGGATTCATGGTGTTCATTAATCTACAGGTTTTCTATTTTAATTGGGAATTTATATGCTTGATTTTATAAATTTATCTTCGTCTGTCATTCATTTCACAGTAAATTGTGAATACGTACTAATTGAGTTAACCTGTATGTATGTAAATGAGTCCTATACTAGAATAAAACGGCCATGAAATGCTTCATAGTGTTCTAATTGTAGTCTAACAATGACTGATTGATGACTTCAATGAAACAAAACAATCTCGACAACTAAGTGATTAAAATTATTATTGTTAACCTAACCAATGAATATGTGATTACTTCGCCAATAGAAAGTTACTCTTGGGACTTTGCGCAATATCTACAAACCGAAAAATGTGAAAAAGTTGTGATCGAACTATAATATAGCATCGAATGAAGAGAAAATGAAATTACTGACATTTCCTGATTTACATTAAGGTTTTGAATTGACTGCTAACCATAATATTACTCAAAAATTATTGTTATCATTATGTCGTTGACGCACACTGCTGACTAGTTTCATACTAGAATGAGACGGCCGTCCAATACTTCTGGGTATTCTAATAGTAGTCTAACAATGATTGATTTATTATTTAAGTGACACTTAACGATATCCATAAGACGGTAATGAAAATACAATAAAATGCCTACCTAATGTTCGAGTTATTTGAAATTATCAAGTCAAAACTTAGTGATGATAACATTTAAATATTAATCATTGATTAACAAACTGCACTTTTTAAGTATATTTTTATATACTACTTGTTAACATAACTAAGTAGGTTAAACTTCATTTTTTAATTTGTGCATATTATTTGGAATTCTACACGATTGTAACGTGGTGTGTAAAATAGGCTAATAGATAAATTAGATGTAGGACACAAAATTATACAAAAAAGATAAAAGAAATATAAGTTCAGGTTGAAATTACAACACAAAAGAGGACGTTCTAATTATCGAATTAAATCAAATGAAAGATACTAGCAGCACGAATCAGGATTGGTCCAGGATGTGAAAATAATATTAATACTAATCAATAAAATCGTTGATTAATTTATATCAGTCCAAAGAGTTTCTATTGAACACATAAATTGGGTAAAGTTGCGAGAAATCTTTAGATTGATCAAAGTTAGACATTAATACCGTTGGATACTGGTTTAGGATCGAAATCCTTTGGGAAATGATGAACCGTGTAGGAGTGATCACTTGATATGATTCGGTAATTAGGTGTGCAAAAACAGAGCTTTGCATTTATCCGGCCTTTTCCAAACCATTCTGGGAGATGTTCACTCATTCGTTTTTATAGTTGCCCAGTAGTACTCTCAATATCCTTAGCGTGAGTAAATATCACTAGTCAAATAGAGAATGTCTACGGAAGATTGCCTGCGTAGAATTTCCTACTAATTACCTTCACTAATCTATCATGCAAGACATGGCTAACCACATCTCTGTTGAAACAGTCAAAGTCTCCCACTTGTTTCGCACTACATACACACGTATTCCTTTTAAGAACCCATTGGGGTAGCTGATCTCAATTAGTATGTCGTTAACAAATTTCCGCTGCTTCCTTGAAGTATCTACTGAACACATCTGTTACGCTCGTCACTAAGCATGCTTGAGGCTATTACGAGTTCACCTTAGTCGATAAACGCGAACGAGACAATGAACCAGCGTCCAGGTAGGCTACCTTGAATCCCCAAATAGAGTAAAAAGGCTTTGTAAGCGTAGAAAGTATATTCTACAAACACCCAGCAATCACAGTACAATCAAGCATACAACTCTCGTTTATTTATACAACATAGAAACGTCCTTGAGACAGTTAAGAAAATAGCACACTAAAATACACAGCAGACAATCACAGCCATGGATTTTCCTGCTGAGAATTGAAATCTCAAAGTCAACTGATCAGCCCATGCTGGCAAACGTGAAATCCAAAATAAGGCATTTATCAAGCCAGTTCTGGGGATCTAACATCCCCAACAACATCATTTTTGTTCTTCTTAAAAAGATATTTAACTAAAATTTCTTTTGCAATAGACAGGTGTAAATCTATAAATGTGTATATGTTTGTTGACAAGCGGAGTAACTCTTTCTATACACGCTTCTACTTAACGAACCATCATTCCATTCGACATTCAACTTCACATATGAGAAAGTTAAACTTTAATGGTCTAAAATATTCGTTCTCATTATCACAAGATCTGTGATTTATGGATGGATTCGATGTTTCAATTGTATTGTTCAATTGTCAATATTTTATTATGACTACTTTTAGTAAATTACAAACTAGTAAAACACAACCAATAACTACTGATACTCATTATTATTATTAATTGTCTAATTGTGAAATTCGTTTAACGTTTGAAATCATAAATCGATCAGTATGTTAGACTACCATTAGAACACTGAACGATGGCCATCTTGTCCTCATCAGCAATGCACATCCACAACCGTCCAGATTTCTATTGGTGCTCAAACAAATAATCGATTCATAATTTCAACTGAAACTCAATCATCGCCATAATCAATAAATCACTCACTGTCATCATTTTGCCTTTTATTTTAACATCATGTTACGTAATACCATTATGGTAGATCATCGTAAGGCGAATATAATTAGACTTGAATAGTTTATCATATAATTTCAGTATTTCTCGTAATCTTGTTACATATAAACATATATACATTGATCGACAAAAAACGACAAAGGTATCAGATACGATGAATGAATGAAAACAAGAAAGGAAGAGAGAAAGGAATGTATCATTGAAACCATTGATCACATGATTTTCACATGTGTTCACGTGATGTGTAGTCAATGTGAATGTGTGATGAATCATCACAGTGCAAAGGATAAAATGATGCGACATTCACATACAATAATAATACATTTATCAATATAAGATAAATGTTACATTTGAGGGTTCCAAGTGAGGACTTGTCTTAAGAAGCAGTTGGGTGCTATCCTCACTGTGTGTCCTATCCACTTCCACCGCTTCTTCCTCATTTTCTCCTCCGCTGGAATCTGGTTTCTTTTTCCAAGCAGCAGATTGTTGCTACTTATTAATCAGAGATGATACGAATCAACAATTACTTACCTACTTATCCTTGTTACTCCTCATGGGGCATAGGCCGTTCATCAGACGTCTCCAAGCAATTCAGTCTTCGATTTCCGTGGTAGTGGCTAGGCACACATGACTATTTAGGAGCAACTGAAGAGGGAGATCTTAGTGAATGTTCATACTTATCATCCCGTTCCACGTAGATGTGTCAAGGTGGATCACCTTGTTGATGACTGATGGTGACGAACGATAATATTACAAATCTACTGAATATTAAGGATCTCCATTATGAATACACAATACTCAGATATAAGTGAATAATATTATTGTTTCCAATAAGATTGTCAGCAGGATTTCCTTTCCAATATACATGAAAATCCTGCGGGGTGCAGGAGTCGTGGATGCGCACTGCTGAGGAGTCCCATACCAGGACGAAACGGCCGTCCAGTGCTTCCAGGTTTCTAATGGTGGTCTAACATTGATCGGTTCATAGTTTCGAAAATGTGTAAACTAATTAAGGCAATTTATGAGTCAACAACAACATTGCAATCGATAACGTAATCACATGTAAGAGATAGAAGTATCAGTTGATTGTATAATAAGACAGGTGTACCGAAAGTGGTAAGAATAATAGGAATACAATAGCAAAAGTTCTTGATCATAATTCAACATCTGAAGTAGTAGTGTAGTGAAGGAGAAGGTGGAGGGCAACCGAATTGTATTAAACGAGAATTACAGAGTTACTTAGTAAAATAGGAAAACCAAATCGTAAATCGTTAATTTGCAAACCTTCAATCCATCATCAATCCATTGTCTGACATTTGACTATTCATGCGTTTTATACAAATTCCATTGTGTTCCCAATCTTCCTTTCTTGATCTTCCCCCATCTTCTGCTGCCAGACATTACGTTTACACTCGCGTCATATACTACTTATAAGTAGCGCGCAACACAGTAGTAGTAAGTAGTAGGTCAAACATGGAAAAGCAGACTTAAAATAATCGTTACAAAACGTTATAACTATTACCCTATAATAATTCTGCCAATAATTAAATAGTAAAGAATATGAACAGAATGTGAAAAGATCTGGCCAAAGAAGGGACGAAGAGTGTGTTGCAAAATTTTTTCTCCTGATTGCGGTTGAATGTTCCAATTCCTATGGCTGTTACTAATTGTAACAATTTGTTTAAAACTGTTTCTGGTTAGTATTGTGTGATAATTGAAAGTGGAATGTGATTGGTCATCGAGTATGGAAAAGCAGGTATCGCACCCATAGACCAATTAAAACTCTACTGTCATTGCCTCTTATTGGTGTCAATATATACTCTCTGGACACATTGGGTATGATTGTTTATAAATGTGTAGAATAAAATATTGTCTAACGCTTATTCTATGGTTCTCTAATGCGGTTGTAAATCATGTATTTGAAAATCTTGCTCTTTCCCTTTTGTATATGTTGAGACCTACTGTTGCTAAGGCTACTCCTATGCTGGTCGTCTTCTCGTGCACTTGTTATTGTGCTTGGAATATAAGAATCAGATCATCTGCGAAGTCTAGATCATCTAGCTGCGTCTTATTTTCCCGCCGTATCCCGTGCTTCCCAGTATATGTAATATCATAATTGTTATGTTCGTCACTAAGTACGCTTGAAGCTATTTCGAGTTCACTTTAGTCGATAGACGCGAACGAGACAACGAACCAGCGTACAGGTAGGCTACCTTGAATCCCAAACTGCAAAACAGAAGGCTTGGTAAGCGTAGAAAGTATATTCTGCAAGCACCCAGCAATCACAGTACAATCAAGCATACAACTCTCGTTTATTTATACAACATAGAAACGTCCTTGGGGCAGTTACGAAAATAGCACACTAAAATACACAGCAGCCAATCACAGCCAAGGGTTTTACTGTTGGAAAATGAAATCTCAAGGTCAACTGATCATCCCATTCTGGCAAACGTGAAATCCAAGATAAAGCATTTAAAAAGTGAGTTTTGGGGATCTTGTGCGCGAGCGCCTAACCTCTGGACCACTGAACCGGTATTTGGCAGTACTAATGTCTAACTCGATTAACTCACGGAGTTGCGTAACTTCATACACAGTCTTCGGTAGTTACTGTCTACACCCGAACAGGTTGTGAACTTCACTCGTTACGACTTCCCAGTAGAAATCGGAGAGGATTCTTCACGAAGCTAGTCACTAGTGAGCACAGGTTCTGAAGATGGTTAAGTTACACATTTTTTAAAATCATGAATCGATCATTGCACAGGAGTCATGGATGCGCACTGTTACTGATGAGTCCCATACCAGGACGAAACAGCTGTCTTCCAGTGCTTCCAGGTTTCTAATGGTGGTCTAACATTGATCGATTCATTGTTTCAAAAATTCACTACCATTGTCAAAAAAACAATTACTATAACTGCTGGAGCGATTGTCTGTTTTTTATCTCAATGTCTGTAAAATATTGTTTTTAAAAGTTACCCTAAACACAAAAATCTATATTCACCTGTATCTCTCTCTGTTGTACTGTGTTCATCATCTATCAGTGTGTTTGTGTATGTGTGCGTGTGTGTGTCTGTGAAGGAGTTAACTACATATTCTTCTTGTCAATGAATTCACATCACATGTCTTCATTGGCAAATGATTAAATCATACAATATACGAAATAGATTAATTTGAATGACGCTAGATTTTGATTGGCTAGCTGAAAATTGAGCATTAAAACAAAAAAAATTAGATACTCAATTTAAAATTGACACATTTTTTTAAATTTCACCATTAAAATTGTGTGAATTAATAATTAATTAATTAATTAATTAAATAATTCTCAAAAAAAGACAACAATAAAATGCAAAAACTCAAAGTGACCAATCGTATATGTCGACTTCCTGGTCGTCTGGATGGAAAATTAGTTATTGTCACTGGAGCGAATATTGGTTGTGGACTTGAATTGACTGGTGAATTAGCTAGACGTGGTTGTACTGTAATTATGGCATGTCGTGATTTAGAAAAAGGTTATTTGGCCAAAGAATTACTACTGGATCGATATGGTGATCGTAGTCAAGAGAAATGGAAAACATCACCAGCTGGTCCTGGAGTGGAACCATTTCTTGAACCGATTAAAACAGCACAGGTAACTACGCTATTTAACATTTATTAGTTTTTTATTTTAAATGAACAGTATAGTTTAAATGCGTGATGATTTTAGTCATTAATTGGTATCCGCTGAATCTGCTTGTCTCATTTAGTCTTCTTATGGATGAATAATCTGTAGCGTGTGACAGATAATGGGACCCGACCGTAGCTGCTACCTTGACGTGGTGGTCGGGCTTGTCTATCGTGATGACCCAACTGAGCTATATTGGCTGAGATTTATGTTCCTGAAGGTTCTACAATGCCAGGCAGGTCGATTGGAGAACGATCATACTATAAGCACCTACCCAAGGTCTGAGGGCGAAGTCGTACTGCTGACTGCAGAGGTGTGTGACAGCAGTAAGGTGTTTCCCTCGGACAACCATCATCTGCCGTGATGCTCCCTTCTCACAAGGAAGGAAGAGTTAGAAAGGGTCGACTCCAGAAATGTCACACCTCACCCTACGTGACGGATTTCCGTCCCCGTCGGTAAGGGTGCCCACTAAGAGCTTTCAAGAGTGGAGTTAATACTCAACAAATCCTTCATAAAAAGGCCGTGTGTGACCGGCCTCTAACAGTTGTCCCTTGGACTCTGCGGTCACGCTCTCAGTTCGTTAAGACCAATGCTAATATACCTTCCTTTTCAGATTCCTCAAGAAACAACCTTCCACGGTGTGGTCAGCCGGGAAGTGATAACCGCCCTCATAATCGTCACAGCACACGAGACCAAATCGGTCAAAATCAAATCCTTCCTAAACCCCCTGACAGAAATTGGGATAACATTTAAAAAAAACGATGTTTTGGACCATTGTCATGGATGTTTCATGATGCCAACTCATTTATCATAAATACGCCACGACAAACAGTGGCAGATCTCATTACGAATAAAATAAAGCTGTCTCAATCTATGAACGATCCTTCCGAAACAACAATGGACGAATATAAAGAACTTACGCATGTTACTTCCAATAAAGTATAGGCCTCCGACCAACATCCACTAACCTACTCTGTTCTTGGCCTTCCTTTCTAGTTCTGTCCAATCGTGGTTCATTCTTCCTATGTCTATCTCCAATACCTGACCAAGATGGTTTTAAGTTAGGGCTTGAATGTCAAGAACTACTACCAACAGAGAATGTGTCAAGTTTTGCAAACATAGAATAGAACTACTCCAAGTGTTATATTTTATATCGAAATTTTTCTAGTTGAAATAACATCCTCCTGGCATCAAACATAATCCAAGTCGATATTAATTATAATGGCCATTACTATAAGTAGATCGATCTAATTAACCATCGTACTACAAACCCTTATTCAGCCATGGAGATTAATATACGAATTGCCTACAGAGTAATTAAAAATCCATGACAAACAGTTATAATTTTTCAATCAGGATAGTATTCTGAAGATTGTTGTGCTTCATCAAAATCAAGAACTGATTTCCTAGCTAGACTACCATTAGAAACCTGAAAACACCAGAACACTAGTTCATCCTAGTATGGGACTCATCAGCGGTGCTCATTCACATACCTCACGCGTGGAAGGTGTCTTAGAAGCATTGTTGGTAAATTCTGGGACAACCGAGTAAGGTCAGGATGGCAGGTCAAGAGAAGAAATATTGAAACTCCATCAGTTGAGGTGGTTGGAACATGTGTTACATATGCCTAACCACTGACTGCTTCGTCGAGCTATGTTTTCTGGTGTAGGAGTAGGTTGCAAGAAATCTAGGGATGGCCAGACCAAAACATGGCACAAATGCATGAAGTCACTGAAAAGAGGGCTGACTCATGTTGGGAGATGTAGGCTAACAGGTTGAGGTCCGCGAGAGGATAATAATCGATGGTTAGAGACCTTGAAAATCGTTTCTGATAGCGCGAGCGCATCTACTCTAATTTCTTCTCTCAAATTCTTTTCTCTTCCAAATACCTTATGACCTTCGTCCTTCACTTCTCAAATTTATTTCCCTAGATTATACTACCTGAATAATATCTTCAAACCCTAATCTTTCTGATTACTGCTCATACTTCTACTACCTGTACCACAATGGGATTTGAATTGTCAATTACATTTGTGCACTAATGTGCTATGGCAATTTGAACTGATGTACATCCGTACGAAGTTCTACATGGTAGCTGACTGACTGACCCTCACATGTAGGAATCGATCCGAAAACCTTCAATCTCATGTGTGTACGTGTGTACACTTAACTAACCTGTCGATTACTCAGACAGCCAACACGCAAAAGTGTTCATGTCTAACTTCACAGCCAGTTCATATGATATTTCTCAACCATTTCTCATCGTTTTCATTCGGTAACTTTTAACCGCCTCTCTCTCACACACACACACATACATACAGTGTTCTTTTGATTATCTCTTATATATTCTTTGTTTTTTTTTCATACTAGTTAATTGTGAAACATCTCGATTTAGCATGTTTAGAATCAATTCGTCAATTTGCTAAAGATATTCTACAACAATTTATACGGCTAGACATTCTCATACATAATGCTGGTATCATGGCGACAAGTTATATGGAAACACATGATGGTTTTGAATTACAAATGGGTGTAAATCATTTAGGCCCAATATTATTAACTGAGTTATTATTACCATTATTGTATCAAGGCAAACCATCACGTGTAATCATCGTGGCCTCGAATCTATATCAACAAGGTAATATTGATTTTGAAAATTTAAATTTACGCGGTGATCAATATGGACCATTTAAAGCGTATAATCAATCGAAATTAGCCAATATATTATATATACGTGAATTAGCTAAACATTTTGATAATTTAACTGTGATTCCAATGGCTGTACATCCTGGTGCTGTACGTGCTGAAATATCTTATACTGGAGATCATAGATATCAAGTAAGAAAGAAATGTTTGGTCAATTTTGTTGATATGATAATCATTTTTTTTATTTATTGTTAAAAATAAAAGACTTGACCAGTGGATTTCAACCTTGTTCGGGTGTAAGTAGACACCATTGGTGATGTTACGCCAAATTCTTAAATTGATCAGAGTTAGACATGAACACTGTTGGATGCCCGCCGTCTGACTGATGTAGAGATTAAGCGTTCTCGCGCTTGATCGAAGCTCCTGGATTCGAACCTTGCGAGTAGCAGGAGTTGTGGATGCGCACTGCTATTGATGAGTCCTATACAAGGTAGGACGAGATGGCTGCACTTTCAATGCTTTCAGGTTTCTAATGGTGGTCTAACAACAATGATTCATTCATGATTTGGTCAATTGTATTTGTATGATAATCATTTTTTATATTGCTATGATCAGTGGATTTCAACTCGATCGGGTATGGGCAATAAGTTACCTTCCGAAGATAAATAATAGGTGAAATTGCACGAAAGTCCTTAGATTGAATACCAGTTCATTGATTCAGAGGTTAGGCATACCGTGCACAAGACTGAAGGTCCTAATGTCGAATCCTGCAAGTAGCAGGAGTTGTGGATACGCACTGGCACTGATGAATAGTCCCATACTAGGACGAGATGGCTGTCTTTCAGTACTGTCAGTTTTCTAATGGTGATCTAGTAACAATGATTCGTTCATGAGTTCAAGGTAAAAAGAACGTGTATTACATATTTAAAGAAATGAGTTAAATCAATTTAAGGAGTGGTTTAGATTATTGATTGATCAGTTTTGATTAGATTCCGCTGCTAGTCAGATTCTATTCATTTTAAATAAAGCTAGGTTAAAATGGCCATGTCCAGACATTCCTCAGTGGATGTTCATATTCTCTAACTAAGAATGAATTAATTTCAAATTTTCAACAACGGGTTTTGATAGTTACATACAGCTGACGAGTTTTGGATAGGACGAAATGCACATCCTAAAATTCCACTGCTAACTATGCATTTTAGAAAGAAATAATTGTGTTTAGCGAAATTCTATATTGTAACCCGACAATCTCCACAACCGTATCATACAAATTATCATGTTTTCACCAGTGATTAGCTCCGCGAGGAAGTTTCTCTGAGTTCTAATGAGAAGTCGTGACCAGTGGAGTTCAACCCTGTTCAAGAGTGAAGCAGTGTGCTCACCGAAGATAGTGGATGAGTTTGCGCAAGACTGTGGATTGATCGAAGTAATAAAATGACACCATTAGATCCAGAGGTTCGTGCACAAGACTGAAGGTCCTGACATTGAATCCTGCAAGTTGCGAGAGTGGTGGATGCGCACTGCTACTGATGAGTTCCATACCAGCCCGAAACGGCTGTCCTAACAGTGGTCTAACATTTGTCGATTCATGATTTCATAAAGAAAAACGGAATATAACAATCAATTACAAGTTAAGAGTTCTTATGGATGATTACTAATCCGATCGATAGTTGGAAGTGAAAAGTGTATCAATTTCACTTGTTTCAGTGCACTAAACTGGTCACAGTAGCCGAAGTTTCACATAAAATCAAATCTTTGCACGGTCGGAGGTGTACATTGTTGTTTCAAATAAGATGAAAAAAGATGTCTAGCATTTACTGATTCCCGATAGTTTTCTTTGAATTATGTTAACTCACGATGGAATTTTGTCTCTGAACTGAATGAAGTCATCTAACAACTTAAATTCAATCATCATGTCATAGTTAATCACAAAAATAAGATAATTTGTAGTGAAATCATAAATAGATCATTATTAGACCACTATCAAAAACCCGGAAGTACCGGATAGCCGTTTTGTCCTAATATGGAACTGATCAGTGGTATTGTTCATCCACAACCTCCGCATGCGGAAATCGAACCCAGGACCATCGGTCGTATATGTGGACGTCTAGACTCTAGACCGCCTAGTTGGAATTCGACTTTGTTATTGTATAATACTCATCAATTCAAAATGTGCTCATCAGTGACCTACTTCCTAAGGAAATTCGAGTAGCATTCTTCAACCTACTCTATCCTGAGCCTTCCTTTCCAGTTCTATCCAAATGTTGTTCGTTCTTCTCATGTCTGTCTCCATTTCTCGGGTATTCGTCTTTTCCTTCGACCTTCAGGATTCCAAGTGAGGGCTTGTTTTGTAACGTAGTTGGGTGCTTTCTTCACTAGGTGTCCTATTCACTTCCAGCGCTTCTTCCAGATTTCTGCCTTAGTCAGAGGAATGAGGTTTGTTGTCTTCCACAGTCGTAGGTTGTTGCTGATAGTGTTTGGCCAAGGAATCCGAAGTAAACTGCCTCGGTAATTCCCCAAGTTTCCTCTCAATACAATAGAACTACTGTCTTGATGTATGTATTGAAAAATGCGACTTTTGTGTTGATTAATAGTTGTTTTGAGTTGCAGATGTTGTTCACTTGTAAAAGCGCTGCCCATGTCTTCAATACTGCATCAAATCCATCGTGCTCATCAGTTAAGCTGCTCAAATATATGTAGAGAGTTACAAGTTACAATCTTTTTATAGTCTTAAAATACAAGCCTGTGCAAACAGTACAACAATATCTAAGCATCAACATGCCATCATTCATTATTCATTGTGACAATCATATTATAAAACCGCTTTTTTTATTTAAAAAACTCCATTTTGTACAATGTAAATTCACGATGGATTTTTGCCTAACAATAAGTACATGATTTTTTGAAACAATCAATCGATCAATGTTAGACCACCACTAGAAACCTGGAAGCACTGGACAGCCGTTTCGTCCTAGTATGAGACTCCTCAGCAGTGTGTATGAGGTTGCGCAACTCCATGAATTTGATCGAGTTAGACGTTAACACCATTAGATACCGGCTCAGTGGTCTGACGGTTAGGGCGTTCGCGCACAATACCGAAGGTCCTGGGTTCGAATCCTGCGGAGTGCAAGAGTCGTGGATGCGCACTGCTGATGAGTCCCATACTAGGACAAAACTGCCGTCCAGTGCTTCCAGATTTCTAATGGTGGTCTAACATTGATCGATTCATGGTTTCAAAAATGTGTAATTTAACAATCTTCACAACCCCGTAATGCAAATAAGTACATGAGTTAGTTCGAGTTCTTCATACAAAATCAGTCGATAAGTAGGTGATTCGTTTTTCTGTTTACACCAGTTAAATATCATAGCTTTGATGTAGGTAACATTTTTTATTGTGATTTGAAATATTCTAGCACAAATACTATTAACAAAATTAAAAACTTAAACGCTTTGTTTTTTTTCTACTGTGATCATGATTATTAGTCGATCACGTTGATGAAAAAAAAAAGAAAACAGGAGGCATCACATTGTGTTCGTTTCAATGAGAATGAAATGACAATCACAGCATCATGCCAGAAAAGTATATGTATATACATGTATACATATATATATATATATATACCATATGATACCGGTGTTTACGCCTACAGTTTTTAATGGACTTAAGGAAACTTGATAATTATTTTATTGAGATATAGAACCCGATCAATGTTTCATCAATAATAGAAATCTGAAAGCAACTGGAGGCTGTTATGTTGCAGTATGTGCGTTATCAGTAGTGCGCATCCATGACCCAACAGACATAGGAATCGAAACCACAGCCTTCAGTCTCATGCACTAAAGCATAACTTTTTGATCGCTGATTCAGCATTCAGCAGTGTTGATGCTTAACTTCAGTTAATACATGATATTGCTAGACTTCATCCATTATGTTCGATGAGTGAACTGCCTCACACCTGACATGGTTTAACTACACTAATTATGATTTTTCACTAGAACTCAGACAAAGCATTTACTCACGAAGCTAGTCAGGAATACGCACATACTAATTATTATCAAAAGATTGTGGCGATTGTTTTGTTAAATTACCATTGGGAACCTGAGAGCATTTGACGATCGTTTCCTATGGGACTCATCAGTAGTGAACATCCGCAACGCCTGCAAACGAGAACCACACATGAAACTTAATCATCCTTCTTACAGCCGCTTAATCTCGTTTGCTGGGTCTTACTTTGATGTACAGTGCTGATGAGTCACATATTAGGATGAAACCGTCATCTAGTGCCTCCAGTGGTAGTCTGTCATTTGTCAGTTCATGATTTCAACGCAGCTCAACAATCTTCACCGACGTTTATCAACATTAATTGTTCAATATTCAATGAAAAGTTTAATTTTGATGTGATTTGTTTTTCTTGTCACTAAAAAATCAGTAATAACTATCGGAATACTTGATGCTTGTTTCATTCTCTTCTCAGTAATGCTTTGTAATAAGCTAAACATTTTTTTCAGAAAATATCATCTAAATGAATCCACTGACTAACGATAAAGCGGTTTACATTATTGATACGCATCTCGTTAGTGAAGTTATGATATGATCAGTGTGTGTACTAATTTTCCGGTGTTGAAGGCAATTGCCAGAAAAGTCTACAGCTATGTTTTGTCTTCAATTACAGTTACTAACAACTGGTATTTTTAGAATCTGAGTGCCTAACTAGTGTGTGAACTAGAAACGTGACTTTGAGATGGTAGAGAAGATTTGTAGCTCAGGTGGATGGTTATGGTGTTTGGTTCTCTGAGCTGGATGTTTTGATTGTGGAGCTTTCATTGTTCTTCTTCTGAACAACATCATCAGCACAAACTTCAGATAGAATGAAGTGAAGTATTCGAAATATGGACACACATTTGACTGGAACAATGTGGAAATACAGGGCAAAGAACACTAGGGAATTTTTAGAAGCTTGGCACTCAGGTCAATCAGTAATCAACAGACGCATCAACATTAACCTAATCATACGCAAACATAGGATTAAGAAACAGATCAAAAGGGGGGATGCAATCAAAACAAAGGTGCAAACAACGACAAGTTTAAGGTCAACAGCAACCAATAGAGATCGAGGTTAGCAGAACTAGCTCCAGGTCAAACGTGGAGAGATTCGAATACTTCACTTCTTCTATCTGAAGTTTGTGCTGCTGATGATGTTGTTCAGAAGAATAACACTGAAAGCTCCACAACTAAAACACATTCAGCTCAGAGAACCAAACACCACCACCAGAAACCTGACTATTATCAGAGTTTTGAAAGTAGTCAGCATAAAATGTAATCAGTACAAGTCCGAATAGTTCAATGGTAAAGTCGCCGACTAGACCTTCAGTTTGAATCTTATTCATTCTATTCAAATGGTTAATACACACTCAGAGGACAATTACTTCGTGATCGGTTACAAACCTTAAGTTTGAAATCAACTGCCAATTGTACTACACTACTTTTAATATAAAAAAAATTTACCTAATTGAATATTGAAACTAATTTGTGTGTCTTGTGTTTTTTTGTGTCTTTGTTTAACTCTCTCTATTCATTCATTCATTCTGTGAAATCTTAGCTATTTATACGTACTTTCGGTATAAGTCCATGGGAAGGTGCACAAACTGCATTATATTGTGCTTTAATCAATGATCCTGTACCAGGTGGTTATTATTCCAATTGTGAAAGAGAAGAATTAACTGAAATCGCTTTAAATGAATCACTCAGTCGTAAATTATGGGATGTAACACGTGAAATGGTTGGTTTACCGCCAAATCTGTTAACTTTACCACCTTGATCAAATGAGTAATTAAAACAATAAGTGATGATTTTTTTGTTTTTCTTCTTCTTCATGAATTTTAATTTTCGGTTTTCACTTTACATACATATACATATTGATTAACACAGTTTGAAACTGGCAGAAACGAATGTGTGTGTGCGAAAAAATTCCTTCTAGAATGTTCTTTCCAATGTGTAGTAACTCAAGTATTTATTTTACGCGCTGTAAGCAATGTCATGCGGTGTGCGGTGTGTGTGTGCGCGTGTTCCTTTTCTAGTAATATTTTATTGATCGTTTATAAAATATTCTTATCATGTTTTTCAAATAGTAGCATATCAGTTCATTCAATCATGTTCATCATTGATAATTGACAATAATCAATATGTCAATTGGAATTCAATGGTTTCAATGTTAAATTATGATTATTCATGTAATTATATAATAAAAGAATTTCATTGTTTTGTTGTTGTTTTTTTTAAAATTCAATTCTCAATTAAATCAACTGTATTTTTTGTTTGTTTGAAAGTAACAAAGACAACGTACACACACACACACACCACATAATCTAGATTGCTTTAAATAAGGTAATGATATTGTGTCAGTGGAATACACAAGAAAACAAAAAGTGTATTTCAAACTGTAAACTACTGATCAATGAGTTGATGAGTATTAATATAAAGAATAAAATCAATAGAATCATGGTGAAACAATAATGAATGTTAGAATTTTTGAAAAAAAAAACTGATTATATAAAGCAATACTGTTGAAGTAAGAATAGTGATAATAATGTATGGAGATTCTTTTTTTTTTTATAAAAATATCAATTATAACGACTTTATTCAATGTCATATAGTTGTTGCTCACCCACTTATCTACTCTGGTGACTTCGAATGGTGTGAAGGTCGCCTGACCAGGATTATTCAGCCTATTCTGCGTTGAGCCTTCCTTTCCAATTCTATACAAGTGTTATTCATGGGATGATGGTGGAGAAAATCTGTAGCTCAAGTGGGATGATTGTTGTGATGTTTCGCGTTCTCTGAGCTCAGAGAATGAAACACCACAAACTGCTATTCATGTCTGTCTCCGTTTCTTGGCATAATGTGTTTTTGGGTCTTCCTCTTTTCCTTTGGCCTTGAGAGTTTGGAGTGAAGGCTTGTCTTGTGACTCAGTTTAATGCTTTCCTCAATGTGTGTCCTATCCACATCCAGAATTTCTTCCTGACTTCCTCCTCCACTAGAATATGGTTTGTTCTTTACCACAGTAGGTTGTTGCTGAGGATGTCTGACGAACGGATCTGCAGTATTGTTTGTAGACAACTGTTAATACAGTAAAACTGTTTGTTAACAATTATTTTGTGTTCTATATGTACTCCGATTGATTCAATAATGCTGGATGTTTAGTACAGTATGGAATTTTGCAGTGGTGAATATTTCAACAATTTTCTTTTACAAAACAATTATCGATTGGCAGTTGACTTTCTTGTCAGCGCAATGTAATCTACCACGATTGTATCGGTGGATTGTACTTTGTTTTACCTTGCAAAGTGATTTATCTATTACTCTACGTTCAACTTTTTAAATTCTTTACTTAGACTTTACAATTAAATAAATAAATTGTATAGACAAAGTATCTTGGTTAGTAAGTTTAAAATGTTGGGCTATAATGTTCCCAAAAATGTGTCAAACTCAGTTGCTCAGATTGTATTGTGATAATGGGACTAAGGTCAGTAAGCTGTTAGATGAAAAGAAACTAGTTTGCTCAATAAGGCCTATCGATTTGTCATTCAATGCTCAGTATTTTTTGATACAATGGGTCAATCACACATTATCTGAACGATACCAGACCGTGGCTGCTACACTGACGTGGTGGTTGGATTTGCTTATCATGATGATTCAATCGAACTATATTAGCTAGAATATATGTTCCTTTAGGTCCAACCACAAGAAGCAGGCCGACTGCAGAATGTTAAGACTAAAAACGGCGACCCAAGGTATGACGGCGAAGTCTTACTGCTGACTATAGACAGGTATGACAGTAGTAAGGTGTTTTCACTGGAAAACCGGCATCTCAAGGGATGTTGCCTTGTCACAAGGAAGGAAAAGTTTAGAAAATGTCGACCCTAAAAATGTCATACTGTGGTGTGAGCTACTTAGAAGTAGTATATGACGTGAGTGTCAACGTAATGTCTGGCAGCAGAAGATGAGGGAAGATCAAGAAAGGAAGAGTTAGAACACAATGGAATTTGTATGAAACGCATGAATAGTGACAATCGATTGATGTTTTGCAACAGGAACAGTCCAGTTCGATATGATGGACTGATATTTTGCAAATGAACGATTTACGATATGGTTTTCCTATTTTACTGAGTAACTCCGTAATTTTCGTTAAATACAATTCGGTTGCTCCACCTGTGTTCTCCTTCACTACAATACCTCACCTTACATCACAGATTTCCATCTCCGGCGGTAAGGCCACTTGAGAAGAGGAGCTAACACGCTAAAATCCTTCAGTAAAAAAAGGTCAAGCGTGACCGGCCTCAAACAGTTATTCCTTGGGCTCTGCGGTCACGCTACCAGGTCACTAAGACCAACGTCAATCCTATCACCTTTTCAGGTTTATCAGGAGACAACACCCTTCCATACTGTGGGCAACCGGTAAATGACATCCACTCTCATACCTGCAATAGCACACGAGGCCAAAATCTGAATGATAAATGAAAACATACTGACGAATTCATGTTATAGACATCCACCTTCGGGTTAGAAATGTAGCTTCATTTTCTAAGGGATATGTATCATCTACCTTCTAATAAGTGCATAGATTTTTGATTCGATTAACTAACTCAAGTAACTGGTTTGTACATGCATCTATGAAAGAGCTTACATATCACTATCAGACTCAAATGACATCAGTACATAACATGTATGTAATCTCACAGAAATTGTATACTAAAAACAAACTCGTTAAACACAACAATGTACAACTTGAACATTCGTTCAAAAGACAAAACTTAAATCAAATATTACTAATGTAGAAACTGAAAAAAAAACACTATACATTCGAAATTTCAGAACTGAAGCCATTTTACATAACCATTACAAACAAGAAAATAGATTCAAACATTGGATATATATGAAAATGTTGATGATTAGAAGTACATGTGATCGATCATATTGCACACTATTGAATATTATTTAAGTAGTATAGTTCAATATACAAAAAAAGAACGGACGAGGTAAAAAAAAACGATTAAACTAACAAGAAGGACAAGTGAGGAATGAGAAGGGATTACACTGAGATTGAATCATTATCCTGTATTCAACAGTAAATTAATTAAATTTTCAAATAATTGCAAACGAGTTGAATTATTTTTCTTCAATATTTCAATCAATTCAAACGTCTTCATGGTATCCACCACGACATTGCTATTCGTTTCAGCATCACGGTTCTTAGATAATTGTTTTTCCAATAAATATGGATCATATTCCATGTGAACACCACTTAAAATACCACAACCATTGCCTAATTTTGAATAAATAATAGCTGGTTTCCCGTTAGTTGAACTGAAAAGTAAATTAATGTATACAGTTTAAAATGCTGTTTGTTACTGTTACTGCTGATTGATCAGCGAATAAATTTTCGCACACACAGTTGAACATTAAAGTTTGTTTTATTCATCCTAGATGTGTCTCATTTCGAATGGCATTTAAAAAAACCCGGATTTATCAGAAGTCAACATGGACAACCCCTTTCGGAGATGGAACCAACGAAATTCAAGTATCGAAATGAACCATTGACCAACAGGACAACCTGGTCACTGTAATTATTACTAGCGGTAACACAAAATATCCATTTACAAAGCAAGTGTATTTTCAGCGATCCTCTTGCACATGTCTTCTGTTCCTCCAGATATTTAGATCGAACTATGCATCCGGATACAACGCACTGTTTTCGTCCGTACCAACTTCAGGGTGACTGTCTGCTGCATATTCACTGCATACTACTTATAAGCATCATTGTCAGTCAGCCAGTCAGTTATAACGTAGCAAGCACATCGTACGTGCATACATCAGTTCAAGTTGACATACCAAATTAGCACACAGACAAAATTGTCAATTCAAATCTCACAGTAGTAGAGAGAACACAAAGAATGGATGCTACTGCGCAATTGCAAACGGTTTGAAGCCATAACAACGATCAAAATATTCGATCAAAATGTTACCCGTCTGTAACAGTTCGTACAAAAGCATACCTATCAGTCAGTCGGTAACAAGGTAGAACTTCGTATGTACGTATGTACATCAGTCCAAACTGCCATATCACATTAGCACAGAGATGTAATAGTCACTTCAAACCCCATAGTGGTAGAGATTAGTAAGAGTACTACAGGTAATAGAGAAGATTAGGGTTCCAAGATATTATTCAAGAAGTATAATTTAGTGAGATAAGTTTATAAAGAGAAAAGTGGAGGTGTTGAAGAATCCAGAAGATTAGGATTTGAGAGAACACAAAGAATAAATGCACCAGCTCCATTTCAAAGGGTTTTGAGCCGTGTCATTCAAGGTTTCTAACCATCGATTATTATCATCTCACGGACCCCAACCAGGTAGCCTACATCTACCAACATGACTCAGTCCATTTGTCAGCGACTTCATCGATTTCCGTCATGTTTTGGTCTGGCCGCCCCTAACTTTCTTCCAACCTACTCCTACACTACAAAACATAGCTCGTCGAGGCAGTCGGTGGTTAGGCATACGTAACACATGTCCCAACCACATCAACTGATGAAGTTTCATTACTTCATCTATTGATCAGCCATTCTTAACTAGCACCCGTTTCCTAATAACAGAGTTGCTCACTCGGTTGTCCCAGGATATACAAGCGATGCTTCGAAGACAGCTATGATCGATTACTAGTAACCTACGAATGTCCTCTACTCTCACTGGCCATGTTTCACAGCCATAAAGTAAGAAGGAGCGAACCACTGCACAGTACAGTCGTCCTTTAGTCAGCAAACGGATATCTCGCCTACGCCATAAGTGACGCAGGTTGGCAAAAGCCAATCGAGCCTTCTGTATCCGTGCTGAGATTTCGTCAGTCACCAAGCCATCAGCACAGATCAGACTTTCCAGATAAGTCAAGCGGTCTACACGTTCGACTACTTCACTCCGTATCACTAGTTCAGGGCGCCTAAATGTGTGCCTGTGTTCCATGGCCTGTCGTACTGTGAAGATGTGGTCTATACAACAACGTCCAGGTCGAAAACCCGACTGGTTTTCTCGAGTCTGCTCTTCACAAGCTTTCGTTAAGCGTCGAAGTGTTATTTAGGCCAATATTTTAGATACTTTATTAGTTAGACTTATTCCCCTGTGATTGTCACAAGAAGACTTGTGTCCTTTCTTATAGATTGAGACAATTAGGGATTCAGACCAGTAGGATGGGATTACGTCCAGTTCCCAGATTCTACCTAAGATTTCAGTCAACCTAGCTGCTAAAACTGGACCACCATCCTTAAATATCTCAGGGGTCAGTCTATCAGGACCTGCAGATCGTCCTCGTTTCAGACTTCCTAACGCTTTCCCAACCTCATAAAGAGTCGGGGAACTTACGTCGGTTTGCCACTCAGGATGACTGGGGATCGTGGGCAACCGAAGAGTGGCTCGAGGCCATTTGAACTGATCTCTAAAGTGTTCTGCCCATCGATTCAGTCTCCTGGATTGAGAATGGATAATAAGACCATCCTTTTCCGAGATAGTCTCACTCACATTCGGGTTCCTAATACCGGTTTCCTTGATAAGTCGGTAAAACTGTCTGTTATTGTCTATCGCCGCTGCCTTTTCCATCGTGTTTGCTTTCGCCACCCACCACTGTTCACGATCGTTACGTAGGCTTTTTATCAGCCTGCGCTTAAGCTTACTTCGCTCTTCATCATGTTCAGAGCCAGGCGGGATGAGTTTTCGAGCCTCTATCAGCTCGGTGGATGCTACTGAGATCCATGGTTTCATCCTAGCCTTATGGTTTACCTTACTAGAAGATATCACTGCTGTTTACACGGCCTTTTGGATATCATTCCAACCTGCCTCCGGATGGAAATCACTTACATGGCTGCCTAACTCTCTTTCTTGTTGTTCATGGAGTATATTCTTAGCCTCATTATCATTAAGTAGAACCCTAAGAGGTTTCCTTGCGGTGTCTATTTAACATGCTTCAAGCATCATGTGATGGATGTGGGCTTACCAATTCTGTGGTGATTGGTATTCGATATAATTTCTTAAACTTCGTAAACTGCACGTCCTGATAACCGTTACTAGATAACACACGACGGTATATACAATTTACGAGATGAATACGAAGTGCTGATTACGTCTATCATCGCACCACACACAGATCACAAAACCATGAAAATGATATGCGAGCGCCGAAGAGCAAGCAAGCGAGAGAGTGAGTGAGTGATTAGGATTAAAATGTACGTATGTATACATAGGAAAATGAATGAGCCTTGGATTATTTTAGCGAAGAACAATTAAGCCAGCAATTAAGGCCAATATAAATATTGTTGGGGATGTTAGATCCCCAGAACTCGCTTGATAAATGCCTTATTTTGGATTTCACGTTTGCAAGCATGCGCTGATCAGTTGACTTTGAGATTTCATTTCTTACCAGGGAAATCCATGGCTGTGATTGACTGCTGTGTATTTTAGTGTGCTATTTTCGTAACTGTCCCATGGACCTTTCTGTGATGTATAAATAAACGAGATTTGTGTGTTTGATTGTATTTTGATTGCTGGGTGTTTGTAGAATATACTTTCTACGCTATATCAAGACTTCTATGTACAGCTTGGGATTCAAGGTAACCTACCTGGGCTCTGGTAATTGTCTCGTGAACTCGTAATAGCTTCAAGCGTACCAAGTGACGAACAGAACAGTTTGTCAAATAAGTCAATTTAAAAGGGGGGCTTAACCAAATTAAATATAACTCTAAACTCAAATGTATATGAGAGGCGCTATAATCAACTTCATTTCAGTACAAAAAATCATTTCACTTACTATGTATATAAAACTTTTGAATTCGTCCAATTGTCCAATTCAAATGAACATCCTCCATTATAATATACTATAGCTGTTTGTGGTATTAAATGTTTGGATACAGCTTGTATAGAAACTGCATAACTGCCCATTTCACTGTTATATTGAAAACCGGGAAAAACTGGACCGGAACCAATACCTAAGAAGATTATTTTTTTTTTCGGAAAAGAAAAGAAACTTAGATTTGTATGATATTGAATTTATTGGATTAATTTGTTTAAATTTGCATAGTTCAATCGTGAACAAACCTTGATTATCGATAATAATGAACCAATCACGAGTGGTTAAATGAGATTGCTATTTCATATGACCTTCAGAAATGTCCTTACACAATGCATAAATATGATTGGTCAAGAAATGAACTCGATTTCTAAAGGAGAAGAATGTTTATGAGTAAATGAGTAGTAATATTTATGTTTGTGATTCGGTAGACAAAATAGACTTTCTCTTTCAATCTATATCTTTGGTCGAATGTAGTCAGTTTAAGGAGTTAGCGAGTATGGCATTTAAGTCAGCCTGTATGTCGATTACACGTTTGACTAACATTAGCAATAAACTTAAAAATTGAAATGAGCTAAGAAAATTGTGGTATTTCTATCAAATAATGATTTTTTAAATACATTTTTATTCTGCTCTTTATTTGATTTCCAAATCTAATATGTTCGTTTTTGCTCATTGAGTGTTTCCTCAATTCAATACTGGTACACATATGAACACAATTTGACTCTAGTTTGGACGAATAATCGATAATGATTCATTTCCGGATATTATACTTAGGTGAGCCGCGTTTTTTATAGTTCGCTCCGTCTTACTTTATGGCTGTGAAACATGGCCAGTGAGAGTGGAATATATTTGTAGATTGCTTGTTTTCGATCATCAGTGTCTTCAAAGCATTGCTCGTATATCGTGGGACACCAGAGTGAGCAACGCTGTTATTAGGAAACGGGTGCTAGGTAAGAATGGCAGATCCATAGATGAAGTAATGAAAATTCATCAGTTGAGGTGGTTGAGACATGTGTTACGTATGCCTAACCACCGACTGTCTCGACGAGCTTTGTTTTGTAGTGTGGGAGTAGGTTGGAAGAAAGTTAGGGGAGGCCAAACCAAAACATGGCACAAATCCGTGAAGTCATTGACGAGTGGACTGAGCCATGTCGGTAATTGCTGACTACCTGGTTGGGGTCCGCGAGATGATAATAATCGATGGCTAGAGACTCTGAATGACATGGCTCAAAATCGTTTGCAATGGCGCCGGTGCATTTATTCTTTGTGTTCTCTCAAATCCTAATCTTCTGGATTCTTCAACCCCCCTGGTTTTGACATTCTAAACTTTTCTCATTGAATCCTACTTCTTGAATAATTTCTTCTAATCCTAACCTCTCCGATTACTTCTAATACCTTTACTACCTCTACTACTACTGGATTTGAATTGACAATTACATTTCTGTGCTGATGTGGTATGGCAACATGAACTGATGTACTTACGTACGAAGTTCTACGTTGCATTTGACTGACTGAATGAACCGCGTTTTTGTGCGTTACGCATACACGTAAACTTGTCGAATTGATATGCTTGAACTATTACATGTTTACCTTAGTCGGAGAACGAGAGCAAGTATCGAGGATCCGGCGACACGACATGCTACTCTAATCCGACTGTCTCAACCCCTATTGAAATAAAGAAGAAGACTTGATATATGAAGTAGAACCTGTATTCTACAAGCATCCAGAAAGTACGAGGTTCGAGTCCAGAAGAGAATCAGGATCCCGGTCCAGGTCATAAAGCGTAACAGATAATGCGTATTTATACAGTTAGATCTGTATAAATTTATTTATATTTATACAGTATTTATACAGTTAGATCAACTCCGCCAGTAGAACCTTAGGGGCTACTGCCGGTCCCAAGCCCGGACAAAGGAGGAGGGTTGGACATGGGGTTGGCGACCCCATTCCGTTGAAATCTCACTTGCCAAAAAAACGCTAACCAGAAAAAATAATTCAAACCATTTTAACTCTGCCCTGGGAGTTGGAAGAAGAATTATGACGTCTCGTGATGAAAGCCGAGTTCCCTCGGAAGTCACGGGGCCGATGCCTCTTCTGACAACCAGAGCAACCATTTTTTTAGGTACATGGAACGTTCGTACATTGTGGGAAACTGGAAGACTATTTCAAATTGCGGCAGAAATGAAAAGATACAACCTCGAGGTGCTCGGCATCAGTGAAACGCATTGGACACAGGTAGGACAACTGAGACTTGCTTCAGGGGAACTGCTGTTATACTCTGGTCATGAAGAGGAAAACG